>JAAAQI020188663.1:0-22176 GCA_011800005.2 Stichodactyla mertensii
GACGTCATCAATTCGGAATTTAAATAATGAGTATCTCTGTAACGAAAAGAGATATCATCGAAAGGGAAACGGCATTCGTACTCATTCTTAAAGGGCTTTCACATCACAAAGTAATCCTGAAGGGAACTATTAACTATGGGTAGCCAGGATAACGACACCAGATTTCTGAGCTATGGTCTTCCTTTGTATGAGAGAGACTAGTATGTGTTCGTATATGGTGCTGTTTTTTTATGACGTATGTCTAACCCATCACCCACATCAAAACAACATGGCCTCTAGAAGAGACGAAACTGATAATGATAGTACGACCCAAGAAAACCTCGATGATGAGTATCTACAAGACCCTGATCCACACCAGAAAAGAGTAGAAGTCTTCTTGAAGCCCCTGGAAGTCAAATGGGATTTCATCAGAGATGTTCTGTTGTGGAAAAAACCTGTTTATTCGCTCTGTATTTTCATTGTTGTCAACGGAATTTTCAGGTACAAACTTCTCATTTTTCCTGACGTATGTTTGGTGTGTGTGTTTAACAGTCGCTAATATTATTCTGTTTATTAATATTTTTAGCTACTTTGCAAGCGGAAACTTTCGTTTGTTTCTAATCGTTAACGCATTAATGGGACTGTGTCTCTGTTCGGAGGATATTCGAAGCAAAGTAGCAAGTGTTCTCGAACGAGGTAAATGTGTGTTACCTAATATATGTAAGCTTATTATTCGAAAAATTAATACATAAACTGTGGCACAAATGACAGCCATGCTAAAGTGATCTGCTAGATGTTTTCGGCATTTAAAAACCTCAAACTTAATTACTCTTGTTTTCCAGCTGGCATAACTCCAGAAGAAAGAGAAAGGTAAGACTGCATCTGAATTTAGTGTAGTCTAATCTCTCCGTACCACTTTAATATAGCTTGCCGATCTGCTTGTAAATAAATATTGTAATTGTATATTGATGCCCTGTATTGACTTACAGTTGAGACGTTGATGTAAATCATACCAAAAGCTGTTATTTCGGTTTTGAAGGCATTATTCTAACAGTGTTTATCAAATAATCCAGGAAATTATACGATGTAATGATTGCCTAAACGTTGTGACATTAGGCTAATTAATATAAAATCTATATATTTTTTCATATTCACATAATTTGGTAAGTTTGTTTCCTTTCTTTCTATGTCATCAAGTTATTTCTTCCTCTCTCTTTTCTTTCTTTTTCCTTTTTTATTCATTTCCCATTTTCATTTTCTTCCACACATTATAAGACAGCACAATTTCCTGTTGTGAGTTAAGGTTGACACAGTTTTTGCTGGATTTAAATGCCATGGGAAAATATTAATCTTTTTAAAATTATGTTTTTAATTCCTCAGTTATGAAGCAAGTCTAATCTTTCAAAGATTTTGCTACAAAATTGCTCTAATATGGGGATTTTTAGAACTTCAGATATCAAACCTCAAGGAATTAAAGAGAAATAGCAAACGAAAGGTAGCTTATATGTAAATTAGATGTATGTTCATTTATTCATAAAAGATTCAAAAAATCTGCTGGAAAGCTTCAATGCTTCTTAATTTCAAAATTAAGAACTTAGTCATGATTTTACTATTATCACAGTGTTACAGTTTGAATCATAGACTCTTTCTATTTAAAATAAGTAAGTGTTCTTTCACGTTGTTTACCATCTTTTTTTCTTTAAAGTTCTATTTCGTGTTGGCTGTCCTTTTGGTTTTGGCTTCTTTTGCATACCAATATCTACCATGGCTGAGGATCTTCTATGGAACCTGTAAGTATTTGTATGAACTGGGAAGCACGGATGGCGTAGTGGTGAGAGCACACACCCCTCACCAATGCGACCTGGGTTCAAGCCACGCTGTGCTCAATTTCGTATGTGAGTAGAGTTGTTTGTTGGTTCTCTCCTGTGCTTCAAGGGTTTTTCTCTGGATTATCCGGTTTTCCTCCCTCCATTAAAATCAACTTCTAAATTCCATTTGGAAATCAGTGGAAGAAGAGCCACTCTGTGGAATCCATTGCAAATTCCTATTTTTTATTTAAAACTATTCCTTCCTTATGCCACCTGTTTCATCTATTTTTCAAGGTTCCTTTTTCCTGTACATATTTAATATCGTTAAATACATTGGTACAAAAATTTTGATTGTATTGAAAACTGGTAATTATGATTTGATTTAAAAATCAATGGTATTTTGATAATATACATGTAACTAAATAGAATGATTTGCTGCAAGCTGGCTATAGATATTACACTGTAACATTTTTTCTTTTTGGTTTAATAAAAGTGCTGTTTCTGTATCTATGGCCACCTGCTAAATACCATGGAACCCATAGAGTGTTTATTGGAATGGTTGAGCCATTTTTTCGTCCATTTGTGGTACACTGGCAGCATAGCAGGACTAAAAGACAGAGGAATCAAATCTTGAAGGGTAAGGAGTTTACTTTATGTTAATTCTTAAATAAGTGTACACTGGTTAGTGTTAGCTACCACATCCTCAAGCATGCATGCATGCTTTTTCCATCAGGTATTATAATACAGTTCATATTAGCATTATTAATAAATCTTTTATTTTATACCTTTTCCCTTTTTATTTTCAAAGCTAAAAAGGGTGAGGATTATATAGAAGATAGTGATGAAGAATTTGCCAAGGAATTTAATCCAGAAATTCAAGCCTCGAACAAACAAAGTATTACAAATCAAGCACCATCTGGCAGTGGTATGCAGACTTGTTCTGTCATAGAAAGGGATGTTGCTCCACCAGAAAGGTCATATGACATAGCAGATGAACCACCATCCATATCTGTGCCTCAGGATCCAATCATTTCATTCCCAGTTGAAAAATCAGAGGATGTGCCAATGTCTTCTCCAATGGAACTTAATTTGGAGTTACCAGAAGATAAGGAGCATTTTGCTGAAGGTAATTATAGTGTAAATTGAAGTTAACATTACAGCTGTGTTTCACATAACTTTTGATAAGTGGGTTCCAAAGTTTGTTCAGAGATTCTGAGGTTCAACTCATACTTTGGAAGTTCAATTTTGAACTTACATCCTGTACAAGTTTGTAAATTTGTTAAAACCAAACTGGTTTACTCTGACTGAGCTGCTCCACAAAGCAGGGCAGCTCTTTGCCTAAGGATGGCTTCAGGAAGAAAAACAAGTACAATTTGTAAAAAAGACCAATAATATCTAACAAATTACTGAACTTACGTAGGAAGTACTGTAGGTTCAAAGGTCAATGAATTAAGTTCATTGTGAACCTTCCAAAGTATAGCTTGTGTGCAGACAATTCGGTCTGCATGCAGGCTATATCCAAAGTGCGACTTGAACTTTAGAATTTCTGAACAAACTTCTGAACTCATTTCACATCAAAAGTTAAGTAAAATGCACTATTGTCAGCATCAAGATTTATTCAATGTTAATTATGAATATAAATTTATTGGTGCATTCCTTGATGGAGCTCAAGCAATGTCATTGGCTAACTATGTAAGAGTTGAATACAATGGAAAAGTTTGCACCACTTTATAAGATTTCATCTGTTACAGTGCTCTGAATCAGATCAAGATTATTTTCTACCAGTATTTTAATAATAATAATTTTTTCTTTTCCAAGGTCTTGAAACACCAGGAGGTTCAACAGTGAGCTTCAACAGTTCAGCTTCATTTTTAATTCCTAGTGACAGCCAGGAATTCCCATCAATAGCTGCAAATACAGACACTTGGGATTTTGATGATGATGATTTAGCCATAGGACTTGAGTTTCCAGACATTGATGATAAAGATTATCACAGTTCAACTGACTCTCTTAATGCTTACAGTGAAAAGAATGATAAAAGTTCCCATAATAATGTTCCAGAAGGAGCATCTCAGCAAAGAGGCACAGGAAATCAACAGGTCAAAAGGAGAGCAAAGAAGCAAACTCCAATAACATCATCACAACAGTCAAATGTTGTGACCGATGGATCTGATTTTGAACTGTTAGATAGATCTGAGATAGAGGATATGGATGAAACCATTACCAATGGAGGAAGAGCTAGTGCAGGCACTGGCTCATCATTGGGGACATTTGTTGGAAAGATGTTTGGGTTGTGACTTTACTAAGATGCTTTTAAAAATAGCTTTAGTTACTGTCTGTGGTAAAAAGCTCCTATGTCAGCAGAAATGGCTTAAATGCAATGTTTTTCCATTTTGGATGATGTCATTTCCTAGTAAAGTAAAAGGATATAGATCAGATATCATGACTGTAAAAAGCTTGTGGCATAAACATGCTCATGACCAAAACAATAATAAGCATCATGGTCCCAGAAAGGCATGCTTACAGCACTGATCATGCTACAAATTTTTCAGATATATGAAATCTGCTCTAATTTTGATGTACAGTACTTAGACAAGGGGTTGACTTGTCATCTAAAATAAGAAAACATTCCATCAAAAATCTACATTTCTTTTGCTTCAAGTGTAAAAGGGCCGTATAAAAACCCTTGAGGTCATTACCACACTTTCTTTAAATATCCTTATTATTTCTTTGGCAAACTGAACCAGGTTGAAAATGGTTTTGTTATACTTCAATATCAAATGATAGACTTTTCCTTATTCTTCATTAATTTGGACTGGCTATTATTTAACTATAAAGAGTGGTTCATTATCACATGCCAAGTTCTTCTAATAACCATTTGGTTAATATTCAGTGTGTATATATTTCATTATCACTTGGGATCATTTAAGAAATTTGTAGAAAAACTTTTGCTGAAGTTCAAAGTTACTTATTCATCAAAAACATAGTAGTTTAAGGTATGGAGAGCAAATATTGTTTGTAATAATTCTGAGCAATGTTTGTTACAAACCAAGAAATTTTCAAACACCTAAAATATTTCTGGAATGTTCATTGTGTTTAACCCCTCTAAAGGAATATCTAATTGCACAAAGCTGAACCAGTTATGTATGGTACAATCTTAATTTAGCAAAACGTTTGAAGTTTCACATCTTTTTGTGGCTTTTGAAGACTAAGATGCCAAGAATGAATCCATTAGAAATGAATACATTCATGCATGTGATTGGTCAGAACACAGATTAACATTCCAGACCTATTTTAGATGTTCAAAGTTTTCTTAGTTTGACAGTCTGTAAAATTTGTAATGGAGGTGAAATAAAAACAGAATAAAGATCTTGAAGTGCTTTTGGTCTTGCTGTCTTCATAAAGACTAGTAAGAAACAAGAGGGTTCACTGATTCCATAAGCTTACTCATTATTCAATATAACCCACTTTATACCCTCCCGTTCACACAAGAACTGAAATACATGGTCACTTGAAGGTTGAAGGTCAATTTATTATACATGACAAAATTGCAAATAGTGTTTATCTAGGTCTCTTGCATTTCTCTAAGACGACGCACGGCACTTCTGACAGTTGCGGCAGCAGTTGTGCTGAAACAGGAACAAATAGAAATTGTAACAAAATGTGCCAATTCTGTTCATAAATGGAAACTAGTGAGCTAGTATAGGCTGCATATTTTTAATAGTTGTGAGTGTTCACAGGTGAATGCAACTGATGGTAAAATGTCTATTGCAACATGCTTTTGTTACAAAAATAGCCCACTTTCAATATATGGTTGAGTGATCACACACAATAAGTTCTGAGTCCAGGCTCCAGGGAAACAAAAGAATTACAATTATTTCGATGTTATTTGCTTGGTAAATGATTAGATTGAGTATGTTTTTTGTTTCTTGAGTGTGTTACGTTGTTTGAAGAAAGATAACATACTCGATGTTACGATTATTTCATTTTTATTCCCCAGAGCCTCGATTCGGTTCTTATTGTGTGTAATCACTCAACCAAAATATATCGAAAGTGGCCTATTAAAATTGACTTACCTAACAACCCATGCACCCCCAGCAACAGTCTTCCCACATCCTTTGCAATGCCAGATTCCTACACTCTTCCTCTTAAGTGTTTCCTTGAATGAGAGCAATTAAATTCCAGTATTAATGCAAATGCTTTGAAAACAATTAATGGAAGTTTCATTAGTAAAGACTGCAATGATACAAGGTAGAGAGAGATTATGGTGGATGCTGTGTGTTAAAATTCAATATCAGAATAACAGTTTTAATAAAAATAGAAATTAAATTTGGATACAATCTTTTCCCATTTTAGGCAACACTTCCATCCCTTTAGTATTTCTTGATCTACCAACTATCTGAAATAATACTGCAAAATTGATAGCTTGAACAAATAATCTAACGTTTAAATGGGAAAACATTATAACCAGACTTATACATCATTTACTCCCTCTGTTCTACAGAATATGAGAATGCGTAAAGACCTACACAAGAAACAATATGGGCTTTAATCATGAAGTTGTCATGTTTATTCCCGAGAATGAAAACCTTTGTTTATGCCCAGGTGAACTTCTCTGAAGTGTTTGAATGAGGCCTTCTGGTGGAAATGTAACAAACAAACAAACAACATGGCTGTCACGTGATTAAAGCCCATGGTAATCAAACATCTACCCACAATGCACTGCACACTGAAGTCACTAGTTATAATAAATTAATATAAATTTTGTTTTATATTTTCTGTCAGACAGGTTTCTAATTATTATGGGTAATGCATCAACCAATCAAAATATGAAGAGAAATTTAAGAAATGCAAATGACCTAGAGGCTAGTATTGCTAGATCAGAGGAGAGAGAGTTCCTCCCCGGCATGGACAATCAATGAAATCGATGATCAACAACAATCGATATCAATTGATCACAATTAATCGATTGATATCGATAATCAATGAGCAACAGGAACAGAAATTTGTGACCTTATCGATGGATATCGGTTGCTTGTAATAACCATCGATTGTGATCAATTGGAATCGATTAATATCGATTTCACAGTAACTCTTTGTTTATAAAGTTGATGAGTAAAATGAGACAATTTGGAACCATGATTTTACACCCAAATGATGCTGTGTAAGAGGACAAGAAAATTGAAACCCATCGATATCAATCGATGACTGTCTTTCACCTATCGATAACAATCGATGGAGGACTTTTTCGTGACTATCGATTGGTCATTGATTGTCCAATACCAATCAATATCAATTAACTAATTTCATTGATTGATATCGATTTATCAATTGGATTTCTGATCATCGATTTCATCGATTGTCCATGCCGGGGTTCCTCTCATGTCCAGAATAACAGATGCCTACAAATGCCCTTCTTATCACTCTAAAAGTGATTTTTCTTAAATTAAGTGAAATTCTTGTTTCAATGTCCCCAGGGAAGCATGAAATTGCTTGATTTAAGATATCTCTCTTAAAATATGAATTAAGAACTTAAATTCATAATATCATACTTACCTGAGGACATTGAAACAAGAAATTCACTTAATTTGAGATAATCACTTTTAGAGTGTATTAGATATTAACATTAACAAGAAGAGCAAGACCTTACGTTCAAGACACAATTTGTATAATGAATTTAAATAGAATGTCAACTTTTTATCCCATATGCCCATGTTATGTTTGGTTTGGAATGTTGTGTCGAGATTTGTAGCCAGGGAACTCACTTTTCCACAGAAGAAGCATGTGTATTTGGAGTGCTGGGTGATTTCGATCTTCTTGATCATTTTCCTTAGCGAGGCACCATAACGAGTACCATATTTTCCGACGACTCCAACCTTCTTCGTTCTTTTGGCCTACACAGATCAAAATTACAATCGATTATTGAAACCCCTAGAATTGAAAAAAATCTAAAAATAATTACACCAGGGTTTTAAGAATGGCTTTAAGTATCTGAAAAAATATTATTTTTAAAGTGATGATCTTTGCTATTCAAGATATAAATGGATTTTCTTACCATGACTAGCTGTAGTTTATTACTCGGCCACAGAAAGAAACAGAGAGGGAGCATCCGGGAACTTGGACGTGATATCTAGGCCCGCGGTGATCGGTCAGTGGTTATCGTATGGTGATACTTTAGCGCGCCAAATAGAAAATCTTTTCCCGGGAAGAATTTCAAAAAATTCTTGTTATTTCCCCTAAAAGATTCCACCTTATCAAAAATCACTCGCCTCGTGCTCACTTTTGTAAAAATATAGAATACACAGCTTCTTTTATTCCACAATGAGCAAGAAGAAAGATTCTGATGGTAAGAAACCCGGAGTTTTTACGTCAACAGGAAATTAGTTTTTCTTCGCTTCTTTTTTGTGTGAAAATATTGTTTTTATTTATACAAAACTAGCTGTTCTTTCTATTTTACAGCGGAAGAGGTGGTGCTTTCGTATCTTACGAAGAATAATAGACCATATAGTGCAGGTAGAAACCAAATATGCTTACAAATATGTATAAAACTATACAAATTCTTATGAAAGGTTTCCAAGCTTAGACTCAGTTTTGAAAGCTTTCATTCTTATGCTTTCATTTTTATATTATTTGTTGTTTGCAGTCGATATATTTACAAATTTGCACAAAGAATTTGGAAAAACAGTAAGTAAGGATGTGTACATGCTAGATAAGTATTTTTTTGGGTCAAAGAATCCTGAGGTGTTTGGATAGAAAGGATTTCATGTTTCATGTCAGTCTCCTAAAGCAATGAAGCTGATAGCAAAATGACAATAAGGCCCAGGTCAAACATCGAGCTTTACATGAGCCAAACTCATTGAAAACAGTGGACAATAAGGCAGTCTTCTTTGATATCATTAGGTTCGGCTCATGTGAAGTTCGACGTTTGACCTGGACCTAACTTGATAATGCACTCAATGTTTAGCCTTTTGGGGGGGTTGGGCAGGGGAATTGAAATAGGATCTTGCTCCTTGGGTTGGGCATTTGACAAGTAAATTCTCCTCCAGAGCAGGGGAATTTGGAACAACTATAGCCATATCCCACCACTTTGTTTTAGATTGAAGCAAGTCTTTTGAAAACGATGCAATAACAATGGAAGAACAATAACAGATTAAGTTGTGCATATCATTTGCGGGGTATTCTATAGTTGTACCGGGAATTTGACAGTCTTTACAGAATGAGAGCGTCTGGAAGGGATGGGGAGTTTGATATTTAATATTAAGTCATGGTCATAGGGAAATGACTCTGCCATCTTCAAAAATGTCAATACCCCCTTGGTCTGCCTGATCCCTGGGGCTAAACATTGATAGGTACATAATGAAAATAACCATCAGAATAGTCATTCTTAAGCTAGTTAATTTTTTCATATGTTCATACAAAAAGAAATGTAAGAAAACGAAAGTCTCATGATATTTTATTATGTTATTTCTACTCCTTTGAATAAGGCAGTGCAAAGGGGCCTAGAAAATCTTGCAGCACAGGGTAAAATACATGAAAAGGTGTATGGCAAACAGAAAGTTTATGCTCCTCTTCAGGTATTTACAAATTACACACTATAATAATAAATCTTTATTCATATAGCACCTTGAAAACTGACCAGTAGCACTTTATGAGATTATTACATAAGTAAATAAATAAATAAATATATATATGTTAAAATACACTATTTGTAAGAGAGCTAATATATTGGAAAACAAATAGAATTATAATAATAAAATTTAAATTCTTAAAGCTAAAAATATGAATCCTAAAAATAATTTTGCTCAAAAAGAAAAGTCTTAAGGCTACACCTAAACTCAGTGACTGAAGTACAAGATTTAATATTAAGCACATTAAGCCTAAGAGAGGTCCATAAACTAATTTGAGGTGCCTATAGCAGCAATGATGGACTTAATTTTTGACAATACATTGTATTATCAATGAGTATGTAGTAGGTTAACTACAAACTGGAAATGTAAACTGTTCCTCAACTATCATTTAATACTCCTCAAAGGTTTTGATGATGACATGATTCACCTTTGTCTTTAGGATCAGTTTGGTGATTATGATGAAAATGAAATTAAAAAGCTGGATGGTAAAATAAATGGACTGCAAGAAAAACTCAAGACACTGCAAGAAACATACAAGTCCTATGAGTCTGGTAGTTAAAGATTAATTTTTCTAAATTTACAACTGGTTTTTACAAACCATCAAGAGTCACAAAAAAATTCAGTATTAAGTTTTTTGAAAGAACTATAATGAAAGTACCCCATAATGTTGCAAGATTGCAATGCCATTTTATATTTTACTTTGTAAGCAATAGTTGTTTATTCATTTGGATACAGATCTTCAAAAACTTAATAGCAGTTTAACCACAGAAGAAGCAACAGAAAAGCTGGCAGAGATAGTGAAGAAGGTTAGTAAGTTTCTAAAATCTATTCTGCTTCCTCAAGCCCATAGGCTGGTGGGGGTTTAATTTGGGGGGTTCAGACAAACCCCTCCATGTGCTGTTGAGGTCCAGTCTGGACCTCTTTTTGGCTCTTAGAAAAGTAAAATGAAGTTCAATTGAAAATGAGCCCAAGATACACAAAATCGAGGTAAAAAAAAGATTTTACTGACTATAGACTTAGTCAAGTTGTAACCTCTTTGAAGTCTGTCATTGTTGTCAGATTTCTTGTCTATTGGGTACCCTGCTGATCTCATTTTGGTGGGAAATGGAGAAAAGGTCAACTCTATTAGAATACAAACCCACCCCATTCAGAATTCAGTCTACAAATGTAGTCCTTTTGGGGAACTTCCATTTATAAGAGGGCAGGGATGCTCATAGGAAAATCTAAAAATGACCCCCAAAAAGTCCCTAAGCAGGGACAGATCCTGGATTTTTTTTAGGAGGGTGTGCCCCCAAGGATTTTTTGCTCAGGACTTGAGCACCAAATGTAAATCATCAGGGCGGGTGTACACCTTCTGCAACCCTCCCCTGGAACTGATCTTATTGAGTCTCATCCTGGTGGGCATGGCAACAAATGAGTTTTACCCCTAAGAGGTACATGTAGCTTCAAAATTCAGTGCACTCATCATTCAAGTTCAAGTTCGAGTTTAAATTTACTGTCATAGAGTGCATTGCCATATATCCATGAAACAAAACTAAAAATGTTGATATCACTGGAGCAGAATAGTGAGAACAAAAGCAAAATAGCTCTAGCTATCTTTGTTTCTTTGTGTGGTTCATACATGGGTGGATTCTTATTCAATAACTATTAAATAGTTGATAACTAAATACTATTATGTTCCAAATAGTTAGTAATTGTTTCATGGATATATATAGCATGCACTCTACATGCTGCCTAAAAGGTCAATACTTTTTACAATTTCAACCCCTCAACCATAAGTGATAACAAACTGTTGAAAGGCTCCTTCAGGTTTTGCTTTCATTATTTTTAATTAAAGTGGGACAATTTCACAGGAATTAAGGCTCTAAACTACACTGTATGTGAAATCCCAAAAATCTAAATGAAATTTAGGAGTAGAATTTTATAGAGAAACAGGAAAACTAGAAAAGTAGGAGAAAACTTCTTAAATCACAGGAGAGTACCAACAAACAATTCTACACCACACGATGGACAGGTCTAAAATGAAACCCAGCTGGCCTCAGGTTCATTACCAGTGCACACCACCTTTGTTCCCCTAAATAATGGGATGTCAAATTATTTTTTCACTTTATTACTCTTTCTTTTTCCACTCTTTCTTATAGAATGAAGGTTATGAAAAAAGACTTGCAAAAATAAAACTTGGTAAGATTATTATCAAAATGATTGAAAAGACTGATCATTGAAAAAATGCCATTTTACCCTGTGGTATGGATGTTTTCCTTTAATTTGACACTTTTTTCCAGCTGACAATCATGTTACTCCTAAAGAAAAAGATGCTGTAAGTACAAAACAATTGGTCCATTATTGTTGTCTATTTTTTTAGGTTTGTATGCTTTGTTGGTATTAATATTGGGACCATTCACTTTTTATGGGTATCGCTGGGGAGGGCTTCTGAAATCTTTTTACATATTTACATGACCCCCCCTAGCTTTCTGTTTACATGTTTTTTACCTGATCCTCCCTCTACATGTAGTTTTTGGCATGAGCTCCCAATAGGACCAAAATTTTTGACTTACCTCCTTGGGTCCAATTTTTTGGTGCCCCCCTAAAAAAAATTCCACAACCTCCCCAATAAAAAATGAATTTATCTACAATATAATTGCAAGTGCTTGATCCCTGTAATTAATATAGATCTACAAGAATCACAAGACTGCAGTAACATTGTGGAGAAAGAGAAAACGAATGGTAAATGTCACATAACATAATTAAAACCTAAAATGTTCTCAGGATGATTTTGCTATAACTAAAAATATGAGTGATTGTACTAAAAAATTAAGATGAATTAGATGTCATGGATCACACACAAGGTGCAGTTGTTGTGTGCATCATTGCTGGCAATAAGATGTCATTTGTTTTAATTTTTCATGCGGTCAAACAATTATTAAAAAAAAGAGTTAAGCAATGGTCATGAGTAATCTGACTAGTGGTACCCCTGAAGGTTGCCTTTTTATTGACTATAAGCAAACATCTTGCCATTGCCAGTGACATTGCAGACTGAGGTAATCTTTTGCACGCAGCCTTGCACAGTGTTGCCAGAGAAAATGTTGTAAAGGTTGACACGATGGAATTCACTTGTTGCATGCAGTTATGAGCAGCAGTTGTACCATGTATCAAGGCCTTCACTATATATAACTTATCTTTCTTTAAATTGAAAGTGTACAGACATCATCAATTCCATTCTAGAGGGATATCCAAAACCAAAGAAACAACTTATAGTAAGTACAATGTGTAATTTGAACCTAATTGGTAAATTAAATTTCTTATCTCTCAATTGTTTTATCAATAACTAAAGTATATTCATCTTTACAAAAACAAATGTGCCCAAGTTGGTTACACTGGTGACACATCAAGATGATGGAATAATGTCCATTGTATTTGAATCCCTTGAATCATAACATCTCTATGATCTTCTTTGTATCTTTGAATATAAAAATGAAACAGAATTTATGGAGTATAGGGTGGTACATCTAACTCAAACCCTGATAATTATGATTTATAAATTTTTTTTGTCAGGAAGATGTTGGCATTGAAACTGATGAAGAGTATGGTGCAGTATTACCAAAAGCTTAGTGCTGTGAAGCTCTTTATTTTTTTGAATTAAGGTAGTAACCTAGGTATTCCCATTTAAAAGTAAGAAGTCAACGTTATTGGAGTTTCAGAAAAAGAAAACTATCCTACATTTTATTGGAAACATGGAAATGTAGATGTAAACACACAGAACACCATGTACATAGTATAGGACACATATTGGCATACCACAGTGATGCTTCTTTAAGTGATACTGGTCCTATATTTAACTAGATATAATTATTCCCCTTTTCCCTGGGAAATTATGTCCATTCACTAGATTTGAGATAACTTCCTCTTCATCAGTCAAATATTTGAAATGTATATATATAAATGTTATAGAAAAAAGTATTCTAAAATAAATTAACCACAACAGGTCACTTGCCTCCAGCATCATTTTATAAATCACATTTAATTTAATGCATTAAAAATTATTCCATTCAGGTTCCCCACAAACATAGCTTTTACTCGTAAAAAGGTGACTCATGCTGTTGATTTGATATTTATTATTATTGCATCCTCGAATTTTTTAAAACCTAAATGAGCAATGAGCGAGTGTGATGGTGTGTTTTGTTTTGGTTAATTGGATCATCCAACAGAGCAATTTGACAAACCTGTCAAAAGGAACATCACAATATGTAATGTTTACAAACATTACATCCACCTATATTAGTCTGTCATTTTTAGTAACTTGTGTACCCAAAGCCATGCCAGAATGTAGTGCAGTAGTATTAAAATAATGTAACTCCTCAAAAATTAACATTTTGCTTTTTCTATGTATTAGAAATTATACCTCAAAGTAACTTATACAAATACATGGAATTTGTAAGATACAGAGGATATTACATCAGTGTTTGAGCCAGGATTTTCAGGAAAGGGTCATTTTAGCCGAGACTGTCCCTTAAGGCTTTTTCTTGGGCGTCAAGTAGACCATTCACTGCAACTTTAGAGGGACAGAATACATTTTATTGCGGGATTAGTGCAATGGCGTGGCCTGGCTCAAACACTGTTACATGGACACACAGAGATACAAATTTGTGTTTATCTCATGGGTGAGCACAGAGAATGAGTGAGAGATTCTGAAAATAAAATAAAATTCGTATCTCCTATTGGCCATGTAATGTTCTGTATATTTTTTAAATGTCAATGAAATATACAGAATGAAGGGAGATTTTAAAACCATTTGAGATTTGTTGATACAAAAGTTGTCAAGGGAACCATGATATCCTTTCATGTGAAGGATGACAATGATATCTTCATCATGTACGAATTTGTAGAACAGAAGAAATCCTTATTTTATCGATATCTAACAATAAATTAAAATAATTGAAATACCTAAATAAGCCCACTTTTAATCATAAAAATATTTTTACTCTTTTGCTTTTTTAATTATGGACAAGTATACAGGTTATTCTTTTATGTTCTGAGGTCAGAAGGTTTTTAATACTTCCCTTATTTAAAAAAAAAGTGAATCAATTTGTAACCCAAACATAATCCAGTAGTTTCATAACATTCTCATAGATTGTGAAGACAAAGGCGACGTCAAAACAAACTCTTCCAAGACGTGGCACTGTTCCCTTGTAAAAACTGGAATTATAAGAAAAATGTTGCAAGTTTAATTTCATTACAAGACAATCTCCTTTTTTGTGTATTTTCTAAAGATTTTAGGCAAGTTATATTATGATGAGGTTTTTATTGCAACTTACGCCTTTGGGCCTTCATATTTTGCTATCCTGATAGCACAGTCCAAGGTATTTTTATATTTATGAGCTTCTAAACCCTGTTAAAGAATTAAAGGAAATTAGCACTTAGACATGTTATGTCTCCTTGACAAGTTTAAACTTGGAGGAAAAAAAGAGCTCAATACCATCTAAAAAACATATGTACTTCCTGGCTTTGTATACCTGCATTCTTGTTTTCACAACATCAACTGGAGTATTACCAAAAACACTTGCAGCACCAGCAATGCCACCAATAATGAATGTTCTCACAGACCCAATATCTTTCTTTGGGTCCCCTCCTTGAAGCCAGGACTTGAGGTTAGAGTAGACAAAGAATCGTATCATTTGATTTGTTCCTTGTTTCACTACAGTGGCAGTCAAGCCTTTGTAAACACCCACAAATCCTGAAAAATTTGGCAAAAAATTTCTTAGAAACTTGAGGACAAAAGAAGCATAATTCCATTCAATAGAGGACAACCATGTGATGGCAGCCATGTTGCATGGCAGGAGAGCAGAATCTCTTTCCCCTAAGGGATTGAATTCTTTCTTGTGTAAAATGATTTTGTTGATTCTGTCACTGAACAAGGCTACAATCAGATTATGCTTTAAAAATTTCTATGAAAATTTTTTTAAACAAGTTTTGTAACCAAATTGTTATATATAAAGCCAGGATTTTTACATATTGAAATGATGTTACTGGACCAGTAAAGTGGTGTAACCTTTAATCTCAGCTATGGAGTTCATCTTACCAGACAGAAACATGTGGGTGGTTCATGTGGGCGTATAATCATTATATGACTGCGCATTTTCAAGTGCAAATAAAAGCCAAAACGAGTGCAAATATTCTGTGTTATTACACAGTTTGTGAACCAGTAAATGTCTATTTCACTGCATTCTTTTGTGTTGATATTTGTTGTATAATAAACAATTTATTCCACAGAAAGTTGTGTAATGCAGCTGTGCATTTTTACTCATCATTTCAGTATTTTGACTCATAAAAATGCATATTACACAACTTTCTGTGTAATACCTTTATGTATTGTGTTTTGGTTATTGTTTTCTCCAATTCTATTGGATCATGCAACAAACAACATTGGAATATTAACATCCTAATGACAATATTTATAAAAATTATGTCCAACTATTGAAGCTAATGGAGAAAAAGTAATATCTGTATGGATATTCCAACCATACTGTACCTTCAGTTTTGAGTATAGTTCTAACACCACTAAAGAATCCCTTGTACTTTGGATTTGGTTGTGTTTGGTCATGGATAAACTTGACCTTAACAGTCTCCATTGGACAGACAACAAGGATAGCTTCTGACACCCCAGCTCCGAGCCCTGCAGCAAGTGTCTGGACCTGTGTCATCTTTCCATTTTCATCAGACATTGAGTTTTTAAGAAATTCAAAAACTGCAAACCTTAAAATAGGAAAGGTAAGAAAATTTAGGGGGGGGGGGATTAACATATTTTGTTGCTAAGTGGATTTTTCTATTTTCCATTTTTGGCCATTGTTTGATATTTTATGGATGTTTAAAAGATTGTAAAGCTCTTTTTACCAACCTGCTACACTACTTTTACAATTAAGTGAAAAACAGATGTAAAATAGGAACATCACAATTCATAAAACACAAGTATTGAAAATCTCTATTGCTCAAACCCAAAACCTTAAAAGGCTTCAAAACACCATAATTTTTGTGAAAAAGGAAATAGAGGTAAAGAGTATTCATGATCCAAACTTAATTTTCTGAAATATAAATTATAAGATGCCTAAAAATAGTGGAAAACTTTCAACAACCTTACTGTACATAAGTATAACTCTGATTGTACAAAATCTCTATAATTTTCAAACTGTTTCATTGCCCATTTAATTTCTTTGAGCTAAAATGCTGAATGGACAAATGTAAGGATAGAATTTTAAAAATAATGTAAAATTGTTACCTGTTACCTAACTTCTACACGCCTAGTGGTGCATAAGGGCTCCAATGTAAAATTGAGGGGTTATTAATTTTTTTGGTAAAAAATTTCCTTAGCAACGGCCTTGAAAAATATGTCAATCCCCCCTTAAAAGCATCTTATCATTAAGTTTGTCATTCAGCTAATCTGAAATTCTCTGCACTGATGCCATTGATAAAGTCTTAAACATTTTGGGGAAAAAACAGAGCATTCAACAATACTTTTCTTCAGCAAGCTCTGAAAAATTTTATAAGACAGCAAATTAAATGAGAACTTACCTAACAGAAGCTTTTGGTATTGATCCATAAAGTAGAGAGCTCAATCCTCTGTATAACCCCAAAAACCCATGTCCCTTAATTGTCTTGCGCACACAGTCTACTGGTCCCTTGTACTTAGGTTTGGCTGATTTCTCGTCAAGTTGTAATTGTGTCTTAACATATTCTGTTGGAAATGTACAACAGATTTCAAGGCCTCCAGCAATACCACCTACAGAAAGGTAAAAATGATACTTGAATCATGTTGGAGTAGTTAGAAAAGAAATACCTGTGTTTATATCTATACATAATATAAAGTATTAAATTTTCACTACTTTATTTGTTTATCGCAGGCATTCATTTATGCCCCATAGATTGCAACTTTCAATTCTGTATATTACCAATAAACATCTAGTAAATATTTCTTATTAACTGAGAGCAAGGGCTGTACCATAAGTAATTGACCAAGTTTTTCCCACTGCCTTATGGCCCAAGTGAGTAGTGTGGGGGCCATAAAAAAGTAGAAAAAATGAGGTTCCATAACCTGGTACAGACCAAGCAAAAAAAAAACAGGTAAAAAAATTGTTAATTATATGGCGAGGTGAACATAAAAGTAAGGTTGGTGGTCCAGAATGCAAATTGTGGAACACAAATTGGCCAATGAGAGCATGTGAAATTACCTTGCCAAATATATAATTTATATCTTGAAATGGTGCTCATGAGAACACACCCCCCATCACACCCCCAATCTATTCCTTCGTTCGTAGTTTCTTTGCAACGCTGCAATCTGCTTCCAAAACCTTATTAAGTGGTGTAATGTATAGACTTTGGAATATAAACAGTGATTTCTTCTTTCTAAACAAAAATGTTGAGTACAAAACGTTATTTAAGTCTTATGCTAGTTCTTAGTTGCACTGGCACTCATGTATGTTGATGCCAGTCGCCACGTCGACACGAACGTTCAAACGTCAAAAACGTCCTTAAAATGGTCCAACTATCGAATACTCCGCAGCTAATTTTAAAACGTGGTTATTCAGTTTTGTTGTTTTTCTTCGTCTTGATCTTTTTCAGCGCTTTTTGTTGATACTTCAAGGGCTGAATTGCATCAGATTCTCTATTCTATTGTATTTAAGTTATTATACTGTGAGAGTCACGTCACACACATAAAGAAGGAAAAACAATACTTGGACATCGTGGTAGAAACGTATACTTTGAAAACCGATTTGAATGATAATTTCCGTATCAGAAACAAATTTTATTACTTGTAATTAATAGCTCAGAACTTTAAAAACATTTTTTAATACTGTTTTGAGCGTCATGTTCATGAAGCAAGCCACAAGGATATACGTTTACATTATGGGTCCGAAAAAGCGACCTTTGAACCGATCCAAACTCTATGAAACAGGCCAGTAAAACTTCGAAAACTACCCCCCGAAAACAGAAAAATACAGATGTTTGATTTACTATAATGAGACAAACAAACAAAACTGGATGCATACAAAGTCGGTAAGAGCAACTCAAAAGACCAATTCCTCGATTCACGTGTAAAATTACGTCCTCAATGACTGCGCTTTGAATAGAAGTATAACAAAAAATTCCAAAGAATCCTGAATTCTCCACCAAAATGAATGGTCTTTAACTCTCAGGGCTTCTGATATAAATAGATAAAAGAGGTAGAAGGTAAAATCGATGGTTCTTTACCTGCTAAAATGGCCTTCGCTGGATGTCGTTTTGCGCTACCACCGCCACCTACTGAGGCACACAGTCTTGGTCGGTAGAATTTGGCACGATCAGAGACAGCTACGAGAGATCCTCTAGTGGGAGATTCAACAGAAGACATGCTAATCTATGCGAGCATTAATGCAGTCAGTATTACTAGCTATTCGCTATACATTACTCACTTCATCGCGTTCGTTTCGCTCGTTCTTTAATTTTTTTTTCACCAAGATATGGTACGAGCTTTTCAGTCATCTGATTGGCCTGATTGAAAGCTATTGTTTTAAACGATTATGATTGGATTAGGCTCATCACATGTTTAATTTATTTTTAGCGATAGTGATGGGTGGAGTTTGTACTTGAATCTATTCATCTTCATGTTGTAGAACAACATTCATGTATAGAAAGTGTTTTGTTTTCTTCTAAGCTACTCTTTGATCACGGTTTTCAGGGGACATTCATGTGAAAGGAGCTGGCTGTTGTCCCGACGTAGTCAATTGATAAAAATTGATTGTCAATGCGTCAGTTAATAAAGTTGATGATAATTGATACAATTAACTGATTGATTATCAATTAATATCAGCAATTGATAGAAATTGATATCTCACTCAGATTTTTTCAATTTAGCAGCGTTTACCGAGAGTCTGGAAATAGACCTCTTTACCTTCGTATGCAAATTGCCCATTTCAGACCACGTGGCATTCTATTGGGAGTTGTTCTTTTATTATGAAAATGTTACATGTAATCTATCAACATGACCCAAGAGTGACATCATGTGGTCTGAAATGGGTAAACAAACAAACGAAGGTGAAGAGGTCTATTGGCAGATGTCTCCCCTCTTCGCAAGAAGAAGCCTATATCACTTACACCTCCTATCTCCAAAGTTGCAGAGGAGTTTGTTGTCACTGAGTAGGTGAAACCAGCTGTATTTGGCGTACTCGATCCTAGTCAGTATGGCGCCATACCAAAGTCCTCTACAACCCTTGCTTTGCTTGAGATGCTCACGTCTGGTCCCAGGGGACTGATGGCAATAGATCAACTATAAGAACTGTCCTATTTGATTATAGGAAAGCATTCTTGATCATGATTAATGATCTAGCAGTCAATAATGCATTTATTTGGGAGTATATATATATATCAGAGGTCATAGGTAGAGGAGAGCAGAGTAATGCCCAAGTTTTTGCAGACGAAGTAGCCGATTGGTCCCATAGAAATAGGGTCCAATTGAATACACAGAATACAGATAAATGTAATGATAAATGTAAGAATCGTGCTGCACGTATCATTACATACTCGCGTTTTGATGCCAATGCTGATGAAATTTTGAAAACCCTTAACTGGCCTAAATTAGAGACTCGACGTCAAATTTGTTTAGCTACAATGGTTTATAAATCAATACATAATTTAGCTCCTGAATATCTCAATGCAAAATTCGTAAGCCGTTCTAGTATTAATAATTATTCATTGAGAAACACCGAAGGTGGGCTTGCAATTTCTCTCCCACGAACTAACTTTCTAAAAAACAGCTTTAGTTATTCGGGGCTTCATTTTACGGGCACATATTACCGAAATTATTAAGAAGGCCGCTAAGAGGCTCTATTAAAGTATCTAATGAAGACTTATGTCTCTTTTGTACTGCATACGTGCGCTCCGTTATTGACTATTTTGGGCTGCCTGCGTATCTCACATGAGTTGGAAGGCGTCCAAAGAAGGGCGCTGCACATCATTTGCCCTGACATGGAGTACTATCATGCACTAGCTAGAAAGGGCTTATCCACTGTAGCAGAAATCACGAAAGTCATGCGAGCGCACATTTGAGAGCATATTTAAGGTGAAAACAATAAGCTTAAGAAGCTAATTCCGCCTCTTTTCAGTAGCAATAGGCCCCTTGCAGCACGTCGGAATGCAGCTGAATTCTTTAAATATACTTTTTAAATTATATGTAAATACCTAAGCTAATTCAGCCAAGTTGTATCTCTCTCTCTCTCTCTCTCTCTCTATCTGGTATCAATTGATATCAACTAAATTGATACTGACATCTGCAGGAAGCTATGCCTGTCAAGACTTATATTATTATAGCGGTGAGCTTGGTGCAAGGGACCGTTCATTTTTTATCAGGGCGGGGGGCGGCGGTGGTTTTTGGAACTTTTGCTATATATTTTGTCTAGCTCCCCTTATATTTCAAAAAATTTTCACATGCCCTCCCCTCATCTTGCCCATGTTTCATTTACATGACCCCACTTCAATTGTAACATTTTTTATATACGACCCCTCTTTCATAGCCAATGTTTTCAGGTGACCCCCCACACAAAAAACCGTACCAGCTCCCCTCCCGATAAAAAATGAACGGTCCCCAAGGACAAGGCACATGTTTTAATGAATGAAATTTTTGTTAATTAACGTATGTTTTTTGAAACGTCAGTTTATCAATACGCTAATCACGGCCTCCACCAGGTCAGTTTAAAACTTCAAACGCCGGCTTCAAAGCATATGAGGTTCCTGAAGGGAGGGGGCAGGGGGGGTCTAATCCCATTTCCCAGCCTAACTTCTCAAAATCCCAGTCAGTTGATATCAGTAATGACAATTTATTCGCCGCCATTTTTACACTTTACTGAACGATACCGCTGACCAATAGATGCTTGGGACTGGGTACTGTGTGTTGATACGTGCAGGCAGAGTGTCAAAGTTCGTTTTAATGCCTTTTTAAAAGAGTTAATGATCTAAAACTGCGGGTTTTTTGACTTTTGTAGATAGGTGAAAAACGAATCTCATTCCCATCTGTTGTTCTGTTTGCCATTCCAAGCCGGCCAAACCCCAGTTCCAGTGCATCCAATCCCATTTTCCCAGCCCCCCAAAAAGTCAATCCCAGCTCCCATTTTACCCCTTCAGGACCCTCGCATATCTTACCGGTTGACGCTAAAAAGGTAAAATGTCTAGCTACGACAAGCGAAAGTCAAGTCATTGTACAAGTACACTGCGTCGTGAAAGGATACCAATGCTGTCGTCCTTTCAGTGTCCAGCTAGGGGAAAGATTCCAAGCTTGTAAAAAGAGGGACTGGTATGGAAACGCATTTAAAGTAGAATTAAAAGTAAAAAAAAGCGTCTGACAGGAAAGCTGTTCTTACAGATAAGGTCAAGCAGGCACACTCACAGATGACGAATGAACACGTATATGCCAGCAAAGTTACGTAGTCACTCAACAAGGAAAAACTGATGTAGAATATTGGCAATTCGGGTCTTCAACCTTATTCTAACGTCACTTTCTTGTCTTGATTTACTTTAGTATTTGGCCTGATGTTTTTACCGTGTTGAAATAAAGTTAATCTATCTAATCTATCTATCTAATCCAAATACTCACAGGCGTCCCGCGGAGGGGGGGACTCCGGGGTAAAAGTATCGGGTATGTTCGTCGTATCTCTTAGTGGTAATAATCAGCGATTTGGTATCTGTTAGGGTGTTAAAATTGAAGTTTAGAATTTCAGAATTCCCTGGTATCTTTTAGGGCA
>JAAAQI020188774.1:0-22156 GCA_011800005.2 Stichodactyla mertensii
CTAAGTGAAATCGAATAAGCAACTTAAGTTAGACTACGAAATCAAGAAATGAGTTAATTCACGGACGAGTGAACGGTCACTTAGGCTGAAAAGTCACTTAGGCCGTTTTCATTTTAACCCCTTCATGTGGTTTGAAATGGGAAAACATTTGGCCTAAGTAGATTTGGTCTATTACTACCATTTGCAAGCAACCATGAAGTGTGACATGCCAAACAAGTTTTTGTAAGTTATATCTCAGATGTTTGACACAAATAACTATCAAGTTTGACATGTGAAACTTTTGTTATGTCACCGACAAATAACATTGAATTTTCAAGGTTTACAACCTTTATTTTAGAAGTTTCAAGATATTGTAGGAAGCACAGTATATATTTTAAAGTAAATACAGTAAATTGGTTTAATTAAATCCATTGTGTTTTTTGCAAAATATCTTGAAACTTACAAGACAAAGTTAATAAACTTTATACATTCCACATGCTATCTAATTAATTTGTTGGCACCATCAATAAAGTTTCTCATGTCAAACTTGACAGTTTTTTGCTTTAAGCATCTGAGATATAACTTATAAAAACTAGTTCGGCATGTCACACCTCACAGTTGCTTGCAAATGGTAAGAACTGAAGGAACTGTCTTTGTATTAATATCTGCAAATGGTTAGACCTTCACATGGCTCAGATGATCACATTAATGGCAGTCCCACACATTTGAATATATTCATATAGATATTTGCATGTCATAAATGCATAGCTTTAAATGGTAGTAAAAAGGAGTAGGAGAACAAAAATGTGATAGTTGTGTGCAAATACCTGTCTAAAGCTGTAATTTCAAAACAGAATCTTCTATCTATTGAGTCAGTCATCTTCCTGCAGCACAAATATTGTAGATTACAGCTCAAATGTAAGAAATAAGGTCAGTGATCAGTGAATCTAAAAGAAAAAGAGCATAAAGCAAACCTGGTACATGATGTTATGACCATTGTATCTGTACAAGCATTCTGGAAGACAGGAAAAAACTCATTTAGTTAAAGAATTTCTTACAAAATCAAGCGCTATAAATCACAAAATAAAGATCAGTGACTGGACAAAGGCCTTTTCAAAAAGACAGAAAGGGTGCACCATGGTCTGGCTTGGGTACAGACAACACCATACAAGACAAGAAGAACAATAGATACTACACAAGACAACAATGCACTATGTTCATTATGTCAGGAAAAAAAAAAGAAATACATTTGTAATGCTACTGTGGACATGTCAACTAAATCAGAATCAAACAAAAGCTACAAGATAAGGTTTGCTGGGGTTGCCATGGATACTCACCATTCTGCCCTGTGTCTGTACATAAGGTATCATGGTTAGAATCTTATTTTCTTTGGTGTAATAGCAGTAGTGCTTTGTCCATGTGTATCCTAGACCACCTACAATGAACAAGTAATGTACATATACTCATAAAGCACAAATCAGTCTCTTTCACTTCTAAGTAACTGTTGAAAAACTAATTATTGCTGTAAATGAAACTGACAGAGTACAGAATAAGCTTTTAGCACTTGAATTAGGATTGTCATAAAATTTTGACACCATTATGAAGGCAGTTACTGTAAAGAAAAATAGTGACATTCTTCAAGAACTATTACACCTAGCATGTCCCAAAAATGTCACCAGGATACTCTCATTTCTTTACCTTTTCTTTTTTCCTGTACATAAAGGTAACCTTGCCGTGTGTGTGCTCCTTGGTGATGGAGCTCACCACTCTGAGCTTTCTACAGACATCAATAAATAAACAAAATGTTTTTGTTGCAAAAGTTTGAAAAACATAATTAAAGTTTTTAATGAAGTCTTTCATCAACAGGAAAAAATTACAGTCCTTTAACCAAGAATCACAGCAAAAACACAAGGGATTTTTTAATAATAATAATTTTTTAAATACCTGTTGTACTTTGTTCATTAGGGTTTCAGCTTGCTCTTTCGTTGCACTAAATCTGTCTCTAGTCTACAAAATAAAACAAAATGACAGAATTCATGTTGATAACTGTACAATAGATTCTCATGACAATGAAAAGGCAACCAATTAATTAGATCTCTGGATAAAAGAAATTAGAAAAAAAGGAAATATCTGACTCTACCAGACTTACATTTTGAAGTCTTAACTGTAAATCTGTCATATAATCCATGTAATCTTTGAAGGCTTCATGGCCTGTGGATCAAGAGAAAATGAAATTCATTATACATCCAAAAATAAACAAACGTGTGTGATTATAGGAAACTATGGCCATTTCTAATAAATGCAAATTACGCAAACTGATTCAAAATCATTAAAAATGGATGAAAAGATGAATTTACAATGTAAATTGGAACCTACCACTGTGAAAAAATGTCATTTGTACATACATGAATGATAATAACTACAAAAAAGAAATAAAATGACCATTAGTTTTGGTATTTTGTGTCATTTTTTAATTTACAAAAGAAGTAGAGAACTTACTGTTTCTACAAATTGGAACTTCTTTGTTTCATTAACTTCTTGTAATTTGAAAACATAATCCAGTGCTGTCTGGTGGAATACACGTCGCTCTAATTCAAGTTGGGAGTCTGCCTGTGAGACGACAAAAGTTTGAGCATTACTATCTCATTAAGTAACAACTATACTTCAGAAACACAGGTAACCCAGTAATGCACAAATAAACCACCACACATAGCCCAGAGAACAAAACTCTACTGAAGTTTTTAATGTAATTTTTAAAATATCTGTCACTGCAGTTGTTAAGAGTTATTAATGTATTATTTTTATAACTATTATCATACATGAATTAAAAGCCTAAACTAAGACTGAATGTCAGTAATACGTCAATACCTCTTTCAGTTGTGTCTCTTTCTTTTTGGATGACATGGTTAAGTAATTTTGAACTGTTAAACAAAATTTCTCAGTTTGTTTGTCAAACTTCTTTTTTTCTTCCTGCAAAATAATTCAAGAAGCAGTATTTTAAAATAGATAGATGGAAAGTAGAATGGATGAATGAACGAATGAATGAAAATAACAAAACTGGAGAAGTATACAACAACATCAGTGATATATTTGTTATAACCCTCACTCATTACAAATTCAAAGTGCAGAGTTTGACACCGAGTGGTTGGGGACTAACCACAAAGCAACATATATAGTGAATGTCTCTGTCGTAGATTAATTTTCATCCTGATGATGAACCCCATTCTACAAGATATTACCTTTGCTCCTCCAATCTGTTCCTTTCTAAAGGCCTCTAGTGGCTGAATGAGTTGGAAGTTTGCATGGTCAATCTAATAAGAATCATATTAAACTGATATCAATAAAAAATTATGTTTAACATTATTGTCAAATCTTTACCCTCTCATGGTGATCAATTTTAAAATTTTCCAATCAACCCATAATGATTCTTACCATTCTGACTCTTTCTTCTTCAACAACTTGAATCACTGCAGCAAATTCCTTGAGTGCAGCAGCTAAGAAATAAACATCAAGTATATTCAAGATGCAATGAGAATATGAGACCCCATTAACTTGCCCTAGGGACATTGCATTCCTTTGGAAAAATAAGTCTAACAATATTAAAATAATAAGAGTTAGTGAAAGAAGGGAGACTTTTGGCATAAAAATGAGTTATATTCATGAGTAGCTTTTAATTGGCAATTTTCTCAAAAGTAAAGCTGAAGAATTATAAGAAAACTTCCAGTATATAAACAGTGTAGCATCAATACAGATGGAAATGATTTGATCCACCAATAATATTATTAATGGATATTAATGCTTACCAATGAGAATCTCATCATCAGTTTCTACTTCTCCAATACATTCAAAGCGAAAGTTATCTAGCACTTGAGCAAAACTCTGCTGCGCTTTTGAAAGATCTGGAGAGCAATTCAACAACATTACTATAAGTTAAAGTATTTCTTTGTTCGTGGGATTCTACATATTTTTCTACATATTTTTCCGTGCGCATGATTGTAATGTATGTTAGCAATGTTTGTAATGTAGGTTTGAAACCCAAAAGCTAGGATTAATATTGTCAAAATAAATATATGCGGATGAAAACAAATGTAGTACAAACATTAATATATTTCAGATTGATATTCAGATTTAGCAATGTGGCATTCAACTTCTGCTTATCATGCACACTTATAATAGTTGATGAATTCTGATTGGGGGACATCATGGGGCTTATTTCTTCATTTCTAGCTTCTGCTCACTTTGTCCTCAACCAGAATTCATGCCTTTCAATTCATGTTATTAACAAGTAATTACAATGGAGCCTTGAACAATTAAAGATTAGTATCAAATGTGTTTTCACACTTATACTTATCACTTCACAGCTATAATTTGCAGCTATGGAAAACTTTGAAATCCACTTGAAGATAATCCTTAATTTTACTTTTATAATATAAAAATACTTGATCCAGAAATGAAGTATTAAATTTATCATACCAATGACAATAATTCAGTTCAAAAATTCAAAAATTATATTCTTATAAAGAAAATTCAATGATCATGGATACTAAGAAGATCTTTGGCATACAAATAGATATTAAAATTCAAAAATAAGATTAACTTAATAATTAATAAATGAATGTTACACAGCACTGTATTCACTACGAAATTAAATAGGGAAGTAGAATTCCTAAACGCCCCAACTTTTCAAGAACAGACCAAAATTCATATAATTAAGTTATAAACAAGCTTGAAAGAGCAATGTTCTTCTAATCATCATACATCTTCTAGTGTTGTGGCTTAAATCGTTTCTTATTTTTTCAATAGAGTAATGGAAAACCAACCTCAAAGTTTATGCATTATTCTAGCCACAAAGACTTATGAATAACAATTTGTTTTTAGACTGGGACACATTACAGACTACATGTCTGCTACAGTGCTATAACTGGAAGCAATACAAAATAACAAATTGGACTTAAAATTGTAATAAGCTTTAAGAACCTAAGCTGTAAGAACCTTTAAGAATTAAAAAAGATTCTATAGAAGTTGTTACATTATTAATGTGCACATTTACAGTTTAGCTTATGAATTAAACTGCTTACTCTGCAATATTTTGATTAACATTACACACTTGCTATCTAGTACTTGTCAGGAAAATATATTCATCAATATTTTTCTTAAACATTACCAGGAAATAAAGAAATACTCAAGGAATGTCAATAGATCTGAAATGGGTAAACAAATTATGCAAAAGCTTTAACCTTTTATTGTTCAGTACTGTTGTTGATCATTTATAACATATTTTTTCATACAAATGTTTAGACAATTCATTGCTACAAGTATTCAATATGAATTCCATGGCACTCAGTCTGTGACAATAATAATATTACAAGATTTATATTTCTTATTAATAAGAGATTGATGAATGATGATAAAACTTGGAACAAACAATAAATGGATGACATCAAGGTATAAACATGTTACTAATTATATATTAGCTTATTGATTTTTGAACCAAGGTTGCATGAAAAAATATTACATTCTTTATTTTAAACTTAGATAAATGTAACTATTATTCCAAATAAAAGATTTAGCTATCTTTGATATTTTGCTGAATAAGAATTTGGATTATACATTCAAAGAAATATCATTAATGGAGAACAAATACACTTCTGATAACAGTAAATATGTCATTACCTGTCATTTTCTAGGAAGTGTACAACCAATCGCATAATTAACACTATTTGAATTGATTTTTGTTTAAAAAAATAAGGTGTAAAGAAACAAAACAAAGGTATTTGTGGAATCTGATTAAACTAGATCAAGATGAACCAAATTAGCACCACATCTAGTCATACCAATATGTCTGGAAGACGTACTTCATTACACATGTACTAATTTCAATCCAGAAAAGCTATGATACTCTGATACGATTACGATTGAAAACCTTTAGTTCAAATTAACGTAAAAAAGGAATTCCTCAAACAAGGATTAAGCTTATTTATCACCTTGAAATAATCTGAACTTTTGTAATAAAGATAAATGACTATCAATTTTTGCATAAATATAACAATAAGTTGTGTACTGATGGACAGATATCCCAAAAACTTGGTGTATTTTTCGAGGGAAAGTTTATTTTTTCCTATTCGTCTTAAGATATTCTATTATGTCTCTGTATCTTCGGTAAAAATAAGAGTTCGATGAAGAGAATAATTCCCTGAAAAACTCACGTTTTGTCCCTCACAATCTTCGCACAGACAATAAAGAACAGTGTCTCTCACACCTCTGTACAAAGACGTTTATAAATATAAAAGTATAGTTATCACTTTAGTGTATTTGCAGCATATTAAAGCACAATTCCTCTCCGATTCTATAAAGTTATTTCCACGCTGAGAAGAAGAAATTTGAGAAATTTCAAATGTTTTGCTGCTGTGATATCAAAATGTCGATGTTATGTCCAAGACGTACGGAAAACTCGTTAGAAAACTAAAGATTCGTCGCTTTGAATGCATTGTATTTGATAATCCGAGTTCCAGTTTACATTATAAACCGTCTGTGATATTAAGGTCGAGCCTGGCAGACGATTTATTGGGAAATATTTTTCTTTTTTTCTACATTTTCTCTTTCAAACACCGAATTGAGCACACAGATTCAATATTGCGAAAGACTTGTACTCCTTCCTTCTAATCCTGCAAGCAAATTTGACTTACGGACCACAAGGAAGGATATCTAGAGGTGTAGATAAAGCATTAAATTTAGTATTATTGGTGATATTTTTTAGGTACATACTCTCCGTTGCTTTGAGTAAAGCTTTGCATTCCTTGATCAAACCCTTGATCGCTTCGTTCGTTTGCTCCAATTCTCGCTCATGTTCGTGGATATTTTCACGAAAATAAGGGCTATCCAACAAGCAGTCGGCGAACTCTAGAGGCTTAAGCCCCATTCCTTGTATTGTAGAGGTAGCTAGCTGTTAAACTAGTCGTGAGAGAGGGAAATATCGAGGTAAAACCATCAACAATTGGAGAAAATCCTGTCGTTTATGGACGAACTACAGAGGCTAAAGTTTTGGTTGGTATTGCGCATGCGTTGGATCGTGACGTCATGTGACCCCACCCCTCTAAGTTACGCGCGCTAGTGGGAGAAAACGAATACATGGGACAATGAAAAGAAGAACGAAAGAGAGAAGAAGAAATGAACAAATTATCACAGGAAAAAGATAGTGAAACAGACAGACATAATAAAAAGGAGGAAGAAAGAAAAAGAAAAAGAAAATAATATAAAAGAGAAAAGGAGAAAAGGAATAAAAGATGGAAACTAAATGAAAGAAAATAAAAGACAAGTAATTCTATCTAGTGTCTTTCAAGATCCATGCTTCCTGGAACAACCAGGAAGGAAAGAAAGAATAGATGATGAAAGGAAAGATAGAAACAAATTTAGAGATATTGTAAGAAAAACAAAACAACATTTGATACTATGAAAATATTTTTATTTGAATTAACACTATTGAATGCTCGATTTTTTAAAAAAATGATGCTATAATACAAAACTTCAACAAATACCATATACAAATCTACACATAAATAATGACAGAAGCCTGCTCCTGCCTTTTTTGTACAATTTAATGAACATTCTTTTGTGTACCTACTGTTAATTTTTTTTAACAGTACCCAAGAATTGGGAATTATAGGGTTTTTTTGGGTATTTTTTGTTTGTTTGTTTGTTTGTTTTTGTTTTTGTTGTTGTTTTTTTTGGTTTTCTGTTCATTTGTTTCTTTTCTTTTCTTTTTTGTTTTCTATCCTTTTTTAATTTTTGTATTTTGTTTCTTTTTTTCTCTCTCAGTTTTCTTTGTTTATTTTCTTAAAAACGTAGAAATATATGTCCTACTCATGAATTTAATAAGACATGAATTTCTTTTGAAGAATTAACTTCTTTTTCCATGAAACACCTAAGCACATCCTTTCTATTAATTTTTTTCAGACATCCTGCAAACTCATTAACAAGTAAGTGTGGTTGAGCACCCTCTAGCCAATGAAAAACCTGTCTTGTAGGTTCAGATCCAGGACTTTCTTCCATTTTTTTCACATCATCTTCATCAAGTTTAAAGTGGCGAGCAATTTTAACAAAAGACTTTTGGGTATCCAGTTTTTTGCAGACTTTATCCCTCAGTTCATAGTCTTCCTCAAAACGTTTAAAAAGTTCACTTTCTATAGAAAAAGGATAACATTATATTAGGCATTCATAAATATAATTATGTAATGACTATCAAGGAGGCTTGAAATTGTTTTCCTTGAACATGCACACACACACACTTAATTATGATGTTACCAAAAACATTTGAACTTGCAAAATGACAATTTTGCTCCCAAAACATCTCTTATTTAAATTCATTGATCATCTTTAACAACAAGACTGGGTCCACTTTTTCATTTGACCTTATACCCTCAGTCATATATTTATTTTCAATTTAATTTAATTTAATTTACACACACCTAATTGCAGACGATGATGACTCTAATTATAATTATCTCTGCATACAAAGTCCTTTTTGCTATAGCTACTGATTATGTTTAACAATATTCTCTGAACCGGAGGTGAATAGCAGTAGAATATTTACTGAGATGTGAAGTGTGAAGGTAAATATTTCTAAAACCACTACTCACCCAACAATGAAGAGAATAACTAGGATTCACTAATAAAAAACAATTTGTTGGGTAAAAATACAAATTTATTTTGAGAGAAGATATATGATATATCCCAAGCTTGGTCTCAATATTCCAAGATAGCAAACCAATAGAATCACTCAATCTTACAAGGTTGTGAAGTTGTTATATACTATAAATTATCATTATCCTCCAGATATATTTACCTCCTTTGATTTTTGTTGTATAAATCAGCTTTTGAATGGGCTGGCTTTCCTCTGTACTTCTTATGCAGCATCTATACTTGCACCATTTTTTGCGGTAAGCAATGAACCAACAAATTAACGAAGCAACAAGTAGGACACTAAGTCCACAAGAAACTCCAATGAACGCATGCCATTGTTCAGTAGTTGTTGCAATATTCTTAGATGAAGACCTGGCATTGTATCTTGATGAAATGCTATGATTTGTAGGCATTTTTCTTGACAAGTCTCTTAAATTATTGTTATGCTTAGTTGTTTTTTCAGTTAAAGTAGTTGCAGATTGCAAAGTTGTTGGATATTCTGTTGTTGGAGAAACAGTAATAGTTGTGGTAGGTGCAGGAGTACATTTCTTTCTTCTGTGAACAGTACAGGATTTGTGTGGTGGCATGCCTTTATCCTTACATTCTTTTTTCACTATGTCCTTTCCATCCCCACAGCAATATGAACACTCCTGGCAATCATCGGAGCTTTCTTCATAATAGTTCCATTTACTAATGCACTTTTTCTCACATACGGTATCCCTAGTTGTAGTACAAGGCTTTGAGACTTGGTCCTTGGAACAAATACTACAGGTCTGGCATTGTTCATAATCATTTGATGATGAAAAGTTAAAACCTGCTTTACACATCTGGCAGTCGAGTTTTGCGTCACCTTTGACTTTACTTCCACATTCAAGAGATGGACCAAGTCCATCAGGACATCTGAAACAGTCCACACACAAGATAGATCCATTGTGTAATACCTTTGTGTACTGGTCATCTGTACATGCTTGTATGGCCATTGCCTGTTTACCATAAAAAACATTAATATTCATTAAATTCATAAGACTGTCTGATATGATATGTTCCTCCCCCACCCCACCCCTAACCACCACCACATTTTCATTACAAGCGATAGCTCTCACGTATTCGAAATTTACATAAATGAACAGATGGCTCTCTGCAATGTCAGGTTACGATGGAAAATATACCATGCAAAACACATATAAACAAAATCCATGTCGGATTTTGTCTGACAGTTTGAGGTACAGTAAGATGACTACGGTTCCGAGTAAGGATAACATCGTTGAGAAATCCAAGTTTTGGATTAAAACGATAATAAGTTGGAAAAACTATATTTCGACTTTATTCAAGTCATAATCGTGTCTAATTTAAAATTACAAGTGATTTTGACTTGAATAAAGTTGAAATATAGTTTTTCCAACTTATTGTCGTTTTAATCCAAAACTTGGAATTCTCAACGATGTTATCCTTACACCGAACCGTAGCCACTTATTACTATACATATAAACAAACTGCGAGATAGATAAGTTGTTTCCTACTTTTACTCATTGACGTCCGTATTTCCACGGGGATCAATCACCATCCACGTTCCGTACCTGTTTTAGCTTCACGGAGCTCACGAAATCAGTACCAGCTCTTTACTTTTTCTAATCTTTCTTCTTACATTTTCAACAGGTTCAACAACTATTTTACAAAACAGTACGAAACTCAAAATTACCTCGATTCTTGTAACTGAAAGAAGAATCGCCAAAGAAACGAGTCCCAGGGACATTGTGCGCTTTATGATCGTTGAAGGTGGAACGCTTTAGTCGAAAAAAAAATTATGAAATAAATCACAAATCCTCCGGCAGCAATCCTCGTCGCATTACTGCAGTAAATGGACAAACTATATGACGGCAAGTGGCAAGTACTGAACAGCGCACATGGATATTTTTAGTGTTGACGTCTACCTAGTGAAGTCTGTACTTTACGTCAACACGACGTCAATGTAACCTAGGAAACCGGCTCTGTTTAGGCCAAACGGTCACCATGAAGCACCCTCTTCCTGAATTTCAAAACTTTATTTGACTCACGACTTAAAATAACGCAAAATGCCAGTAAGTTGTATATTCCGCCGCCGGTCATGTAACTTGTTTTCGTTGATAAAGCTGAAAGCCAGCCTCCGACTTACTTTTTCTTCTACTTTTTCACCGGAACACGTGCTATAATTGAAGGGTGTTTGGTTTACATTTTTAATTGTTTTCCTTTCATGCATGGACTGTGAATAATAAGTGTAAACATTCCTGCATGGTTTTCAAAGATATTGTTTTAGTTTTGGTGTCATTTGTTTTCTCTTTCCTTCAATTTTATTAATCTTTTTCTGTTCATTTATCTTCTAGTTTTCTCGTCTTTTTCGGCCTCGGTCTCTTCTATCGACAAAAACGACATCAGCACCAAAAATTTGTAGCTGATAAAAATGCTCACTTATTTCCGTCCGTATTTCCGTGTTAATGTGTGAGCAGCTAGTAATATATCCTGCTAAGCTTGGTTCTCACTAGCGACGCAAGCATAAGCGCAATCAACATACGCAGACTCAGTACTTTATTGATCACCGAGGTGTGAGAAAAGACAAGCACCGCTAATGAGCAGTACCCTACTGAGTCTGTGTATGTTGCTTGCGCTTATGCTTGTGTCGCGAGTGAGAACCAGGCTTTACGCCTCAGTTCACAGGTGGTCAGTTTAAGGGCACTAATGACGTTAAGTAACAATTGCACAAGAACTATATCTCTGATGAGGCACAACGCGTTAGTCAAAACTATAAGAGATATTAAAGAACAATATTGAAAATCAATTTTATAAATGATGGCAAATTAAAGGTCATCTATTGGTATAGGGATATGGCTAAGTAGAAAATTGTTTCTTGTGCTGATAAATGGTCAACTGGAACACAGCCGTATGCTAAACGCAACAGTCACTTTTCCGCATTCCAGAGGCAGAACAAGCAAAATGCCTCTTGTTTTTCACAATTTCGAAATTATTCGTAAGGCCTATGTGGACTTTTTGTTTCCAAAGGATTTTCAAGGGCATATGAAATTGAATTCGAATTATATGACTTTCCAAGGAGTTTATAAGGCCTTGCACGAATCCCGAGTGCTTATTCATTAAGTTGGGTATAAAATTCATGCAACCCGAACGCCGGAAACATGACGTAAAGAAATGACGTAATCATACGTTTAATAAACTTCTTATCCTTTAACTAATACAATCAACTTTTTACTTTTCAAAGTTTTATACGTTCATATTGTTGTTAACGTGACTACCAGTAGTAGTTTCTACAAGCTATATTAATTTTAAAGCTGTTAATGTATTCTTTGTCGAATGGCATCTTGCCATACGCCCACGTACTGATTAAAACATCAATAAGACTAAAACTAAAACATTGTCATTCCTAGTCCATTGATGTCAACAAAATATTAACATACGATACCTTTATCTATCAATAACTTTAAACAGTTTTTAAAAACCTTTATTGCTTTGAGACCAAAGATATATCTAGACTATGCATTCAGACCACCAATAGGTTGCAAGATTATTCTATTCATTTGTAACTATGGGTTTTCCTGTTTTGCTCTGTAAGATGTCACAACACGCAGAGTAATGTGTAGGGGAGGGGGAGGGTAAGACTGGCAGGAACAGACCCACCCCATCTCCCTAAAAACAATCAATCATAAGTACTGATATCTTTTCAGTGCTGGCAATGACTTAGCTTTTTAGTACATTTAAATAACTGACTCTCATGCAAATGAATTCAAGGTAAAATTCCTTCTATACAACATTTTTCGAAAAGAGTAGTAATAAGAATAGCAACTAATTTTTGTTTTTCATTCATTTCTGCAAACTACAATGGTGGTGTAACCTCATACAAATATGGTGCAATCACATCACAATTGAATCCTTCTGTCTGCAGAGCATTATACAGCTGAAACGTAGTCAGAGAAATGTTTTTGCTGTTGATCATGTGGACAAGACTTGTGAATGGCTGATCACTGCTTTCAATCAAGCTGACTTCATCGGGTGTAATGGATGGAATAACCTTGACTGCAACCATCTGTACATGTCTTTTGTCTACTGTTTGATCAATTGTTCTGCAGATTTTTTCCAAGACTTCTTTTGGTAGTGTAGATAGATGTGTCAGTGAGTTCAAAGAACCTTGGTCTGAAAGATAAAGAGCACCTTATATTAGAGTCTGCTGGTCATGTGTTATATGAAACAGTGTGAAAATAGCTCAGTAAAAAATATCCTGAACCTTTTCTCCCCTCCCCCCCACAATTTGCATAAACTTACTTGTAACCCCCCCCTTGTTTTTCTGCATAAAAATTAGAAATCTGCTATTTATTTGTACCTGCAGATCTGTTATTATCCTGCCAACAAAATTCCCCAACCAACACCAGTTGGGGAGCTGTGGTGTAGTGTGAAAATACACATTCCCCAGCCAAATTAAAAGATCTAAATAGGCTCAAGACAAGAGTCCTTAAAAATATCCCAATCTTGTACTTTACTTACCCTCAATTTGAATGATACTGTGGATGTCAGCATCAGTTGGTGTTTGTTGGTCGGAGGTCTGGATTCCATTTGGAAGAAACTGCAACGTCATTAAAACCATAGTGAGAAAAAAATGTAGTTGCATTGCTTTGGTACACATCTATTGTTCTTCATGCCTTACATGGTGTTGATCAAGCTAGGCCACAATGCACCTTGTCTGTCTATCTCAGGAACAACATTTGGGAAAGATAATGTTTTCAGAAACTACATGTACACACCTTATTAGCACCTGACCCCTCCCCACCTTTGGAAAGTCCAAATCCTTTCAGATATTTTCTGAAACTACAGCCCTAACTCAAATCTTTCTTTTAAACCTTTGGAATTTTATAATCACTCTGTTGTATTGAGGGGGGGTGGGGGGGGGTATAGATATTTTCTGGAACTCCAAGAACTCTCCTCCCAACCCATACAAGAGAGGTATGGATATTTTCAAGCACTTATCAAAAACTTTTCCTAAGATTTATAGAATATCATTATAAGATTCTAGGTATAGTATTGGTTCCAGCCAGGAATGCATGTCAATATTTTTATGGAAAAACCTGGCTGCAATATATCATTTAATGGAACTTCCATTAAATGATATAGTGCACACAATTTTTTACAAACCTGTGTAGTTTGTATGAACCTACCTCTTGAACAGAATAATGGAACACTGGTACTTGCACAATTGTCTCATCTAATTTCAATTTAAAAGTGCAACGAAAATCTCTGATTTGGTGATTAGTGTGCTGAAACTTGGCTTCTATTTTGGGAAACGTCTTGTAGGAACCAATCCATTCCGAGCTTTCAAACACCTAAAGAAAAGATATCAAAGATTATATGATCATGTGAAATGTCTGAAATGTTTATGTGTATTTTGGAGAGATCAGATTTAAACTCACCAACTTTGAAGTGCTTTCAATGTTCCAGCCTTCTATCACATTGTCAATAGCAAAACCAATCACACTTTTGTTATCCACATCTGGATACAATGAGTGGAACAGTTTTTGAAGAATATGGCGGCCTTCTTTCTCTTCTTCTAGTCTTAATTTCTAAAAAAATAATAGGAAACTTTTGTAGTTAACCAGATAAAGCTATAGTAATTAATTCTGAAATGATTACAAACAATAAAGCATCATTAAATGCAGGTCTTGTGACTCTATGTGAGAAGTAAAAAAAAAAACAAGAAGGGGAGAAATGAAAAGGAAAGAAAGAAGAAAAGACAAAAATCATATCATTTAAACAATGAAAAAACAATCATCATCATCATTTTAGATAATTACCAGCAAAGATGATTCTCCATCATCCAAAAGATATAGATTCATTAAATATGGCTGACCAATCTTGGGTTCTGCTCCAAATACTGCACACTGCATTCTCTTTTTGGCACACTTTGGATCACCAGGGTCACCAACGACTATGTATGTACCTAGCTCAGTTACTTTAAAGTTTATGCTACATGGGTTTATAACAACTTCCTCTTGGTCGTCCAGCTCGACTAACTTTCTTTGAGTCCCATCTATACTGCCGGATATTTGTTTAAATACCTTTATTTGCCAAGTATTACCCTCCTCTTGATAATAAGCACTGTGAGGGATGTCCAGCCTTATTGGTGCCTCTGGGTTAGTGCCATGAAACTGAATCAAAGGACTGAGATAAATCTGTTTTCCATTAGGTAGATAATGATGATCTTCCCAATGGATTTCTACAGACATATTCCCAAGCAAGCGTTCTCCATCACTAGCTCTGTCACATTGGACTGTTATTCCAGAATGTCTGAACTCTATGTTGAGTGGGGTACTCACTGAGCTTGGTCTTTCTCTTTGTTGCTGAAGAACTAAACAAGAAATTTATATTTTAAAAGACATAGATTAGTAGATTTATGAATTAATATTTTTTATATCTGATAATTTCCAAGATAATTTCCATATATATTCACATGTATACAGATGCAGGGTACTGGTTTTTGTTTAAGGCACTTCAGAAAACAAGGGCTGCATTAATAATCAGCAATAGCTGTTATTACAGCTAAGCCTGTAATGAGATAATCTTTTGTTTTAAAAATCACTCAATGGTTGCCATTACCTATATTTTCATAAACTGCTACAGAAGAATTTTCAAAGTAGTTTTGTTTAGTGTGACAGATCAACCTGCACTGTATACTAAGGCGTTGATAACTGGTTGGCTAGCCACTTACCTTATCATTACATTGACTACTTACTGACGTACCTTACAATTATCTTACCAACAACCAGTAAGTAGACTAGCACAAATGGCATTGGTGAAGGAATGAAGATACTATATGTGCAATTAAGTTGTTACATTATGCCAAGAACTACACTTTAATTACCTGACTGACACCTTACCATTGTTCCCAACCACTGACCAATGACTTAACAACCACTTGCCAACCATTTACCAACTACACTTACTGACACATTGCTGTAAGTGCACATTAATCTAAACAGCTGTAGTTTTAACAAACCTTGTGGCTCCTCCATTTGACTTTCATCAGATATTGGGACTCCAATAAATTTTTCAGAATTTTTTCTGTCATTATATTTCTTGTATGTGATGATTAGAACTAAAACAATAAAACCAACAGCAGCTACACATAGCCCAACAATTTTCCAAATTAATTTGTTATTGGCAATAGGTGCACATTTTTCTATTGCCCTAGCAGTAAAAGAGCATTGCATTGTTTTGGGCAGTCCTTGAGCTTTGCATTCAGGAATAATAACATCTTTTTCATCTCCACAGCATGGGGAACATTGCTTGCAGGTTATCTTCTTACTTGCTCCACTGTTTTCCCTGTAAAACCCATGTTCACAATCTCCACAAAGAGTATCATGAGTTTTGTTACAAGATCTTTCTGTCTTTTTCCCAACTTCACAGGTTGTACATGGCTTACAAGAGGAAGAGTCGTTAGTATCAGAAAAATTCATTCCTGGAATGCAATCCATGCATTTTGATTCCCCAATGCTAGTCAGAACAGACTGACATTTTGGTTCAAGACCCTGGCCAGTTCCACACTGATGGCAATCACGACAAGTCTTTTTTAGTGACTTAGACACAACAACATATTGATGATTGGTGCATCTAGGCTGACAACGAATTGATTCGTCAACTCTACACCTTTTGTAGAAAGGAACTCCATTTTTCTTGCATTGACTCTCATGCTCTTCAGGACCAGAATCAGGACAACACCAAGAGCATTCTTGACAATCCTCAACCACTGAACTCAAATAGAATCCTCTTTCACAGCTTGCACACCTGGAATTGTGAGTCTTGTTGCATTTCTGTAACACCTTTTGGTGATTGACACAGATGCCACAAGGTTGACATGACTCAATGCCTTGAGTGCTTGAGTAGGTCTCACCATTAATACAGGCCTTGCACTGTATACGATTACCATAAGGTATGTAGGAACCACATTGAGGTGACAGCCCCTCGCCTACGGGACAACTTATGCAAGGTAGACATGAGAGGTTTCCAATGATATCTTCAACAACAAATTCATTGTACTTGCATCTAATGTCACCAGCACTGGAAACAACTGAATATACCTACATATAGACAAGGAATTAAACAAAAAGATCTATCATATATTTAGCTGTAAATAAATGACAAATAATCACACCGCGAAGTTAGCTTGGTTGCCAAGGAACTCACACACCAAAAATGTATTTCAAGTCAAGTTCTTGAACTTGAATTTTACTCACAGAGATAATACATAATACGGCAAGCAGTCTTCCACTCTTTTTGATTGTCATTTCTCCTTGAAAGAAGACTTCTTTGCCCAGAGATTCCTGACGCTTGGATAAAAGTTATCAAACCAAGTCGAGGTTTTTGAATGTGACTTTAAACGTGGCAAAACCTTTCAATCAATCGAGAATTTAAGATACGAATGAATATCTTAGGCTGTAGTATGTTTATGAGCTTTTGAGAATTGAAAAGCTTCTGCAAAGTGAAAGATTTTCTCGAGAATTCGAAGTACAAAATTGTGCTTCGTAGACAAATTCTAGGAAACTTTACTGCTTCATCGGGGGGATTCCCAGAAATCATGTGACTTGGTTAGCCAATCAACGTGTATTATCTTATCCACTTATTTAATTTCGTATTTAAATTCTTCTTTAGTCGGTAGTTCTTATTTCTTATTCCAAAGGCTAGAAAAGTGCATAACACAGTAACAAACTACGATGAAGACTTTCGCAAGCCCGTAAAGACTCCGTCTTTCCACTGAGAACTTCGAGATCTTACTTACGCTGACTTGCACATTCCGGTAAGCGTCTCAAAGTATCAATAAATCTTAGGGAATCTTTTCCTATCCTGAGTAAGACATTTGTTGATCGCTTTATCAAAACTCAGACAAAGTCTGAATGAATCAATTTTGATTTAAACGAAAGTTCTACATGTGTAAAGGGCTTAGATAATACGAGTTGGCTACAAACTCTGCCTTTAACGAAAATTCGGCATTAAAGTGCGTTAAAAAACTTTATAAAAGTTATTTACAAAGATGATAGCGTAACTTTAAATATATTTTATCACGATGTCCAATCTTTAGAACTTAATATCCATTAAGAGGAAAATGTATGTTCCTTGGGCACCTATCAATGTCTAGCCCCAGGGTGGGTGGATGGGGGGTTGTCAGAGCTGTGAATTTGTGTACATGAAAAGCCCAACCCCCAGGACAGAACTGAGAATTTATCATTCACTTTCCCTTGGTCCCTGGAGAAAGATATGTTGTTATAATTTTTGAAATTGTTGCTGTTAGAATTGTTAAAAATTTAAAGTATGAATTACATTCCTTTTATGCCTGTGCATTTACATGTACACTGTTAAATGCATGATACCTCAACTCATCACATTATTTCCTGCCCTTTCCTGCTGGTAGTCAGAGGACAGGAGTCTCATTTGGGACTAGTGGACTAGTGTATAATGTTATCAAAATACCAGACCTTGTCTGGGCATAATGCTTCTTTATTTCAAACCACATGTTGATCCCTTGAGAATAAGATTCTTTGTTTGAGGCTTATCCACATTAAAATAACTTCATATGTGCTACCAAGAAACTCAGAAACAATACCCAAGCGAATGACATGTGATATGAAATGGGAAAACGTTACACCTGAAGTGATATTGCATTTTCTTTTAGAAAGCCAGGTACTTGAATATTTAAGTTATGGCTTCTCCAAATCAGGGTAATCTACCTTTATCAGTCCAAGAAACTTCAAATTTCCAGTCTTGTCCAATTCGTAAGTTAAAATGCATTTATTATTTTCATAATTAGTTCTAAAAAGATTGAATACTGAAAGTATTTCAGAGCACCATGAATTTTAATCACATGGCAGCCATGTTTATTCCCTAGAGAATAGAAACTTTTGTTCTTCCCTGTGCAAACTCGTTCTGAAGTGTTTGAATGTGAGGCCACACAGGGGAAATGCATAAACATTGATCAGGCAACGTGGCTGCTGCATGATTAAAGCCCATTTAACTGTTTGACATATTTTTTCTTTCTTTCTTTGCTCCAGAGGAAAGAGGGCCAGAAAATGTAGAATGTACATTGCAACTCTTTGACAACTCAACACCACCATGGTTATTTGGTAGTTTTGTTTTACGTTGTATGCCAAAATCTGAGGCTGGCGAGGTATATCAAAAAATAAATAAGAACAAAAAATCCATGTGTTCATGAAAAATATAACTGGTTAAGATATATAAAATCAACTTAATTTTCTAAAACTTTAATTTCATAAATTGTATAAAAGTGCCTAAGTTCCAGAGATGAGATTGAAAAAGTAGATTGTATTACCAACATTATCATTATATGCCTTCTCATAGCTTTGAATGTACTAGGGGCTGGCATTATTAGATGCTGTTAGGCAGGTGCAAGTAGGGGGTTCAGCATTTTTTAGGCTCAAAAGAGAGACACTATGAAATTAGGGAAGTCAGTCACCAGGACGTAAAATCTAAAATGCATTCCGTCCCCTTTAAATTAATGACCAGTCCATTATCCACAAGTACCCTCAATCACTTAAACATAAACCAGGTGATGTCTTAGGCATGGCATTGATAAATTAATTGGAAGATAATTATTTCATTCTAACCAACATTTTTTCTAAACTTTTTACAACAGATAACTCATTCCTTGGCTAATACAAATCCAAGTGCGAGTCCCAAAGGATTCATAAACAGGGAGCTCGAGGGAGAACAATGCTTCAGTTGGGATGTAAAGTTTGGTAAACATCTCACAGTTGGAGTTCATATGTTGGACGATGATGATAAATTCACCATTCTCTTTTCATCAGAGGTACTATGTACTTTTACTTATTTTTATTGTAACATCTCTAACCAAATAACCAAACATTTTTTCACAAATCTGAGGTGAATTATTAAAGCATTTGAGTGTTTCAATAAAAGATTTAAATAGGGACAATGCTTGATTCATATTCATTACTTAAATAAATAATGTATTTATAAATTTTATATGCAATTATTTACATACTGCTATTTACCTGTGAATATCAAAGATGTAGCTTCTAATAGGCCACACTTGATATCTTCAAATTCAGACTTGATTGTAGGCTTTATTTTCATGGTACTTCATGTATGTACAAACAAGTGGATCACCAAATAAATGTCATAATAAATAAAAGCCCCCTAAAGCCATTAGAAACAATTAGTGCATTATTAGTGATCATGTGTGATGCTCAAAAACATGTCCAAAGGAACATAATATTGTTGGACAATGCTTTGATGAACCACAAAACAAAAGAAATGCTTGAAAATGTTGGCTCTAATGTTTGAAGTGCTGTAAACACTCAACAGGATGTTTTGAAATGCACCCTAGCATTGGACTCTCCATGTTTGCACAAGCCTTAATTAAAGCATAACGTTACTTTTAACTGCATGATACTAGAGAACCCACTAAATCATGGTTCCATCAGAAAAATTCATCTGATGGTACCAGCTACAAACGTCAGTGACTCCACTCACAAACACAAAGGAATGTGTTTCTAAATACTATCTTAAACCATTGATGGGAAAAAGTGTCACTTTAGATTTTTTCATATAAATTTCCAAAATCTATATATTCCTCTTATAGAAGACTCATCTAAGAATAATTTCATCCACATTTCTTTATCCTTTCTGCCTTTATATTCAATTTGGTTTTGATTTTAAACTCATATTTTCTGCTTATTTACACTAGTAACACATTCCTTTGTGTGTGGGTGGAGTCACATTTGTGGGCGAACCATCATGCAAATTTTTCCAACAATACCAATGGGTTTGATAGAAATAAAATTTTCAATCTTTGATTTAAATTTTCATTTTGTGTTCCAGACAAAGCTGACCAGAAGTCAGATCCTTTCTCAACCCCAATCTCGGCTTCCTAATGCCTGTGCAAGTGTACAATTTACTATTCATTCTCCCTATATGATGACCACTGAGAGACGATTTCGAGTTGAGGTGGAAGTGGATGATGTAGAAAAATGCTCAAGAGACTACAACATCATGGTTGGTAAAACGAATTACAAATTGAAACTAATTATACTTCAGATCTTTTTGTCATAGAATTTCTGAACTGCAATGATTTAACAATATAAAATACATTAAAAACCTCCTAAGATTGGCCAGGGTAGCATTTGACTGTAAAGTTTCTTTGCAAGAATATGAAAAAATCTTACAAATCAAATACTTAATTAGTCTCAAATACTTTAAAGAAATCTCAACTAAAGTTGAGTCATTTTATCTAAACTCGTAAAAAACTTCAAATAAGCCATTAGGATAAGTTAATCCCCAAAACATAAATTTACGTAGGCTTACCTGCGACTGTTATTCGTGGTTACTCGAAACCAATAAGTAATAATATTATCAAAGTATTAAAAACTTTATCATCAAACAAAAGAAAACCTTGAAGTGAAAGTCAACCGCTGTCTCTTCTGATTACATACACGTACCGTTACGTATTTCCGGTTGAGCCCTCCCCTCCCCTCCCCTCCCCCATTACTCTTCACAATATTTCTTTTTTTAAATAAACCACGACCTAAAAACAAAACAAAAAGAAATGAAAACCAAACAACTATTACTATAGCTTTACATTTACGTTTTATCAATAATTGTTTATCTTGGCAAATCTCTGCAATTTATGTTTAATTTTTTGTTTGTTTGTTTGTTTTGTTTTGTTTTATTTTGTTTTTCATTATAAAATCTATAAAATTTTTCTTCTTTTTTTTTCAGTTTATTCGTAAGCCTTGGCGGAGCTGACTTGAGTGGATCTACAAATGTGCCGCGGAAAGTATAAACTGTTTTGTAGCCATGACAAAACAAACAAACAAACAAACAAGCAAACAAGCAGACAAAAACAAAACATGGCACTGATATTCAGTGGCGGATCCGGTATGGTCACAGGGTGCCCGTGAACCCCCCCATAATTCTTATGCCTACTATCGCCTTTCTCGAATCGAGCGGAGCACTGGGTTCCAATCAAGTTTGCAAAGCATCTATGGTTGTTTGGAAGGACACGAAAAGATAGCGTCTGCACCATTTGTTTGGAGTGTTTACCGTGTCCCAAGAAAGAAAATATTCTAAAGGAAGAAGACATTTTTCCAGGCACAAAAATTCCTAGAAAATCAATAGAACAGTGTAGTGTGGTTCAGATTAGGAGATAGCTAGCACAATTAAAATTTCAGACGAAAAGGTTGTCTTGATTCCCGCATTTAAAGCCACAAACCACACAAAGATAAAGAAAAAGAGAGAAAAGAAAAAAGGAATGAAAAAGAAAAATAATTATTAAAAAAAGAGAACTTATGATCCTTTCGGGATTCGAACCCGGGTCTGCCACGGTAATTTATGCAAAAATACTGTGAACATACTATAATCATACCCCCGAGACATTCCCTTGAAAGCTGAGGCGCAGTATGGATTTCCGAGCTTGACCGGCGATTAAGTGCCGTTC
>JAAAQI020188885.1:6751-22151 GCA_011800005.2 Stichodactyla mertensii
TTTTCTTTTTTCTTTTCTTTTTTGCTCTTCGTGCTATCCTGGAGCACGTGCTATATATTGGCTTGTAAATATTTTTTCTTTTGTTATTTCTTAAGATCGGTATGTTCAAGGTCATCGACTAACTTATTCAGCAGTTCGCACACTATATTCACAATAAAGTTTACCCAGGTAAGCATAGTGTGACTGATTTACAAATGGTTTCAACCAATCAAACAGAACGACATTCTGCGAAATTCTAAACTGTCCAATCACAGTCGTTGAATAGTCAAACCATTCTAGTGTCACTGAGCTAAATATTTTCCCTGACTGGCAAATGGTTTCTACTCTGAATCCAATAACATTCCGCGAAATTGTCCAGTCTCAGTAATAGGCTATGGAAGTCATTCGATCGCCACTAAAATGTACCCTTTTATTTCAAGATTTTCCCCCTCGTTCGCTAACTCATCCGTTACACTTAAGAAATCATGAGAGTACAATCTTGAAAACAAGAATCTTGAAACAAGAGTGTGAATTGAGAGAGTACAATCTCTCAGAACTATGACGTCATCCTCTCCTTCCCGCCTTATGCAAATTTTCACCTGTTTCATTCGGAAACATTTCGCGTTTTTAGCAATCTTTGTTTTGATAACATTCAAGCAGTGTTGTATTGTTTGTCCTGACAGGCTCGTTGGGAAGATGGCATGCCATGTGAGGTAATAAGTACGATTCATCTGGTGGATCTTGCAGGGAGCAGAAGCCCACACGAGGAGGTGAGTTGACAACAACATCAGTAAAGTCACGAAACATCGCGTATTTTATAATACAGCGGAATCGGAAATAAGCATTCGTAAAGCAGGATACGATATATTTCAAAAAACAGTGTTCGAGAAAGCGAGCCTCGAATGTACAAAATGGAGGTGCGTTGACAACATCAGCAAAGTCACGAAACATCGCGTGTTTATTGCAATACAGCTAGAGTCGGCAACAAACGGTGATAAAGTTGGAAACGATATATTTTAAAAAGCGGTGTTCGAAAAAGCGAGGCTCCGATAGACAAAATGGAGGCCAAATATTACTAATGGCTTGCGAAAATAATTTTGAAGTGCCACATTTTACCGAAGTCTTACTTACCACTGATATATTTGTCCTGCCAAGATAATAAACCATTAAACCCGGACAGCGACTAGATTACTTGATGATAAGCCTATTTCTTCGGCTGTCTTGTTAGTTGGGAGTCAGACTCCCCGTCTTTTCTCGGTACTTTTTGCTGCTTATATGTTTATTAGTTTGGATGGGGAAGTACATTGATCACATTACTTTAAAGCATAGATGATAATCGAACTAACTAATAAAGAGTTAACAGGCATTCCTACCACAAACAAGTAAACGAAACCTATGCCTGTCTCTTCCATCAAGGTACTTTTGTTCAGGAATATCTTGTAAAATGAAATGTTAATAGCGGTGGATCCCTCGTTATCAGCGTTCTGGTTGTGATTTCTTAATCTGTTTTCGACTTCAGAGCCATGAATTAACAAGTGTAAAGTCTAGTGAATTATTGAAAAAATGGCTTTGATAGGATATTCTTGATCAGTGACCGACAAACAAGTACAGTAGAATACGCTTTAGTAACCACGAAACAATGGTTCCAAATCGAGGTTTGAACTTGATATGTATCAGTAAATGTGTGATAACATCAACTCAAGCCTCGAATTGAAACCAATGTTTTGTGGTCAATGGAGCGAATTCGGGAATGGTCTGTTTGTAGTACAACTATATTCTGTGTTGGGTTGGGGGGGGGGGGGGGTAGGATGTGATTACTTGCAACTTCCAATCATTTTCAAGAGAATTGGAAGATAAAACAAAGCGTTGCAGTAAAGAACAGCATGTTTTAAGATTCCCATGACTATAAAAAGCATTACGTACCAGATGCGGATCCAGGATTTCTTTCTTTTAGGGAAGGGTGCACCATTTATGTTCAGGACTCGAGCACCATGCAAAAATAGATAATAATATAGCAATAATTGACTGTAAATCGCTCATCTCAGGGGGGTGCGCATCCCCTGCACCCCTCCCCTGTATCCGCCCCTGCGTACCGTGCCGTGTCTGGCTATTCTTATTTGCCATGATCAAGGATCAACCGTGCGCTGTGATTCTTTCAACGGATGCCGTCGATACCGTAACCGTAACTCGCGCTTTGATGTTCACAGTAGTAAATCCGTTCGAGTTTCATCCTATATGGCCGAGATGACGTAATACCCGCTCGGAGCGTGGCCTAGGACTATTTATGTAAAAGTCCACACAGACTAAGGGTCGCTTTGCTCTGTGTGCACCAAAGATTTCATGTAAAAAAGGTTGAGGCGGGAGCAGATTTTGCCATTTTGCCACGTTTCCTGATATTAAACTATGCAGCCAGCTCCTGCATCATGGTCTCTCGTGTGTACTGGTCGTGCAAAATGACCCGGGAGCGTGTCCTCGGAGCAAAACCTTAAGGGTAAATTCTTCCCAGTAGCGCCCCTAGTCTGGGTCATATTACGTTTAGATATGATCAAGTGAACGATGTCGGCTATGAAAACATTTTAGCTCGTAATTTCTTGTTGATTTGATTGTCGCCATGATGGCTGTCCCGCTAAATTTTTTATGTCCAAAAATTGTCACAAGTACTCTAACGATATAAATGTTATTTGCCTTTAATCGGTTATTAACGCCTTTATGTGAAAGTGTATTTCTTTTCGGTGTGCTACAAGCAATTAATCTTGTTTAGAAGGCATGTATATTCATATTTACATTGCCTTTGGGGTGTTTATTTATTTATTCGAGGCGTAGGGAAAACTTCTGCTATTTTTGAAATCCAAATAAATGAAAAAAAGAGACTTAATTTAATTAGATTATTAAAATCAGAGCACGTTTTAGGAAAGAAATTACTTGAGATTTTGATGTCCTAGGTACAGAAATGAAAAATGTGAAACACTGAAATCATGAGTTTTATGATTATAATCAAAGCCACATTCATGCAGGGTGCATTAAATACGGAATTCAGTCATTCCTCAGGAACTATGAGGTTTCTAAAAATAAACGAATAAATAAAATAAATAAAACTAATAAGTTTTAATTTTCATAAATTCCACAGCCAGCTGAGCGAACAACAAATCGCGCAAAGCATTGTTGGTCAAAACCTGCGGACCTTCACTCTGTTTTGAAAATCACTTCTCACTTGGCTTTTAGATAATTCACTGATGAAATATCACTGATTAAGAGGTTTGGACTTTTCTGAGACTCGAATGTATTGGATTCAATACAGTAATGGTTTTTAGGGAGAAAAAAGTGCTTGGACATAGGGCCAGCCATAACAAATCACAACGTAATGACGTGATTGGTTTGAATGAATTCAGTGCCGCTCGGCTGGAGAAAGCGATCAAACTGGGCAGAGTTACGTTGGTGATGCATTGGGGACTGAAGCTCATCACAAAATAAAGTACTCATTTCTTGTTGATTGGTGTATTGATTCAGGCTTCGTGTAGTCCGCAGCAGTACATTAGCATTACTGCTGTCTGAACAAGCTGCTTGATAGGCACCCAATAATATCCTAAACTTTTTTACCCTTCTCTTTGTTTTTAGAACCGCAAGTCACACAAAATTCACAACGCTCGGTAGAAAGCAAACCTTATTGCTTGCGCAAAGTGGACTTAAATGATCAAAAATAAGATTTTACCACATAAAAAACCTTTTTAATCATTTTATCATCGCTGTTTCATTCATTTAATACTTTTTTGAACCATTCTACATTTTGGATAATTATTGTATTAATTATTGATTATCGCAATAATAGGTGAGCTGTCGGGCCAAGTATGAAATCGTCTTCTTCACATTGTTATTCATCTTTAATTTGTCGTCTAAACTAGTTGTTATTGTCGTATTTGGTATCGTGTCCTACGACTCTGTCCTCAATTCTCGGCGCTCCTGTTTGAAAACCAACGAATTTTAAAGGCAAGTTCACTTAAACTTCAGAAAAAGAACTGTTTGTCACTACGGCTTGAATGTTGTTTTCTTTTTCGATACCTTTCAAAAAGACTTTTCCATTATGCGTCGGTGCAGAGTGTAGTTCTTAGGTTATATCATGTAGAAAGAGTAGAATAATCGGCACTTTCGTTTCATTTATTTTTGAAGTTTTCTCTTCACGACATGAGTTCATATATAAATTTTATTGAAAAAATTCAATTGCTTGAAATTATTTTAGCGAAAGGAAACGCGCTTTCTTTCCTTGGTTTGTATTCGTCAAAGCCGGTCGTGTTCGTATTTCTACATTATAACATTAAATATAATATTTTTTGCCCAAGAAATCGACAATTCTTGGTTCTTGGGCGAGACGAAGGTGTGTTCTTTAGTATTTATTGGTATTTTTGTCTTTCGCGCATTAATTTACTTAAAAAAAAGCTTGTGATACAAAGTGGGGTTATTCGTTTGTTTTGGAGTCGTAACCGTTTGGGAATTCTCATAAAAGTAAAAAATATCTGCGTCGTTAACTCAATTTTTCCATGAAATTCGGCAAAGCATTCGCGTCAGTTTATCTGTTGTTGTTGTTGTTGTTGTTGTTGTTGTTGTTGTTGTTGTTGTTGTTGTTGTTGTTGTTGTTTTACAAAATATTCCATTTTTTTAAACTTACAATACCCCCAAAATGTTTTTTCGTTAATTTAATAATCAGTCATTTGGAGTGTGGCACGTATAGATGCAGATAAAATGTGTCATTTTTTGCTTTCTGTTTTCTATATATGTTTTAGATTCAAAATAATAAAAACTATATTTACAAACTAATCTCTGGGTATACGTTTTTCTGAAATCATTGTTTTTGTAGTGCTACATCACATGTTCACGGTGTTTCTTATTCTGTGTTGTTGTAGTGTGTAAACGGTTATTCAGACAGCGATGGCGAACTATCTTCTCCCATCAAGTGTGATGAGTCGTTTCTAACACTTGATCGAGTTATCTCAACACTCGCTAGCAAGTCAACAGTCAGGACAACCCCCACGAAAAATCAAATCGAGCCTCCCTATCGAGAATCGGTAAGTTTATAAAGCACTCCATCGCCTGAAGGAGATTTAATTTCTTTAAGAATTTCTAAGAGTTCAAAAATGTTTTATTGTCTCTTCCTCTTCTTGCATAAACATTTTTGTTTTTGCTGTCGTTTTAATTTTAACTCTAATGCAGGTTATGAATTGCGACTTCCCTTGATACAATCTTTCTACATATTTTGTACTGCTAATCGTCATAATATTGAAGATAAATGAATGTTTTGATATATATAAGATTTCTTAATATTGGCCAAGCGGTAAATTACTCCAGATATTTGGTCCAACTACTCCAACCTGTCTTAATCCTCTGTTCGCTTCCGGGATTCTTCAACTCTCCTCCAAACTCTTCATGTTCTGATTTATTACAATTTAAGTGCCCAATTCATAACGTTGGCTATATTTGATTTTGTATGGATATTTTTAGCCGTTAACTTGGATTCTCAAGGATTGTTTTGGCGGGAACTGCAAGACCATGATGCTTGCGGCGGTCTCCCCCGCAGATATATGTCACAATGAGACCATTAGCACTCTACGATATGCCAACCAAGTCCAAAAGGTCGTTAATCATCCAAATATCAATGAAGTAAGTATGCTAAGAGTTTATTATCAATATGCTTTCAGTTGCCTAAATGTGTAGCAAAACTCTAGACAGTAGAGAATACACCCCAACATCCAAGGTGATGTTCACAGGTATTTTACGAGATACAAATGAAGAAATTTTCTTGTTTTTCTGTGGTGTGACACTGGGAGAAACATCTGTATCATGTTTGTGTATGTCATTATTCTCTAGACGAGATATTTACTATAACGTTCTTTATGTTCTCTAGTGCAATTTCGAGGGCAGAACTTAATTCAACTGAAAAGCTATGAGAGTCGTCCGCGCGAGACAAAGTTAAAGCGCAGACAGATAAGCTTTGTGAAATTTTAACGATCCGGTTCATCAAGAGCCTCTAAAAACCCATTTCAACACAAATTAAGACAATTTTTATTTAAAGGATATTCTTACAAGAGAATACGTGACAAGGTATTGCATTGCAAAGATTTGAGAAATTTTCAAAATACGAAGTTTTATTTTGAACATTTTTTGGATAGATGAAACTGGCTTCCAACTGATTCACACTCCTGTTTTGCATCCGAAATTATTTCTAATTTCGGTAGATTTAATTATTTTTCGCCACCTGTCGATGTCTTTGAAGTTTTTTTCCCTTTGTAATTTTCATCGTCAGTTTTTTAACAAAAAATTGGCACTTTCAAACTGTTTTGACAATGTTTAAGTGAAAAAACAGCTACTTTATCTATTTACTGTGCCCCAAGGTCTTGAGCTATTTTTATCTTTGCTGAATTATTTAGGAAGAAACTTTTGCGAAAACATTTTCTACGTTTTATGGGGCCAGAAGTCTTGGTAGGAATATTAACCTTACGAGGTCGATTTCTGCAGTGTAGATAAACCTTACTTTACTTCTATAGAATCTTATGCATCCAAAAGAAAGAGGTGTGGAACAGGATTAGCAGCCGACCTCCAAAAATACAATTTTTCTTTTTTTAGGAAAAAAATCTCATGCTGCAAGTCAAATGACAAAAAAAAAAAACCGTTACGTTTGTTACCAGGTCTTGTTCTGCTTTTATCTTTGCCTGACTAGTATTTAGCAAGAACCTTTCTTTACTTTTGTTAGTCTTATCCTTCGTCTTTTGACTGATAAAGTGGAAGAGAGGAAAAAGTGAAAAAATGATAGAGGGATTAGCAAGCGACTTAGTCTAACGTTACTATTACTCATCTTTGAGGAAGAATCTCACCGGATTAGTTTTAGTGCTATTCACGCTACAAGCCAAAAAAGATAGATAAAAAATAAGTCAGTTCTCCTTGTTTTAAGCTCAAGATTTGATTAATAATTTTTCATTCAAAAGTTTCGTTCAGCATTCGGCCGTGGATATCTCCTAGAACTTGCTTTGAATAATATTTCATGTTGTAAGTAGTTTGTCATGTCTTAAGCTTAAGATTTTATTAAACAATTATTTTTCCCCAGCCAAGAGCCAAGAAAGTCTACTTTCAGTGTTCGGAGTTCCCAAAAATTCCTTAAATGGCGACGAGCCCTTTCATTTAATATCCGTAATATTTGATGTTATAAGTTCCCTGTATTAGCATGTAATTTGTGCTTTTTTTATTCTCAGATCCTTGACTGGAGTAATACAAATCTAATGACCAAATTCCGTGTCCCTAGACTACATCTCCCGTCATGCATAGCGCGAGCTCTTAATGGACACACGTTGTGTATGAATACTATCAACTTTATTCGTACCATGGTTTATATATGTATTTTTGAATCTTATACAGGATGGTCACGTTAAACTTATTAAAGAACTCAAAGTAGAGATACAAAGTCTCAAGAGTATGCTAGAGGTAAGGAATAAAGCTGAGTTTTATTTATTTATTTATTTATTTATTTATTTATTTATTTATTTATTTATTTATTTATTTATTATTTTGAAAAAATAATGTATTGAGATAAGTTAGCGCAGGGATATTTTGCGTGTTTGATAAACATTTTGGTTCAATCTTCTCAGCTTTCTAGAAACGAAATTTATTGTTCTTAATCTGTGTAGGGATTAAGGATATTACTGTTGGAAAAGAAATAATTTTGTTTAGATATAGATATGGTACTTATCCTTCTTTCTTCCTTTCTTTTTTCTTTCTTTCTTTCTTTCTTTCTTTCTTTCTTTTTTCCTTCCTTCCTTCCTTTCCTTCTTTCTTTCTTTCTTTCCTTTTGTTTTTCCTTCTTTTTTTCTTTTTTGCTCCCCCTTAGTCACGGAATAACTCACAAATTATATCTAGTCATTTTTTATCTTGCTAATGGAAAAATTAGCTAATAAAATACGTATTAAACCTTATGGATTGTTAATATCTTCGTTTAACTCCCCGCCAAACCTTTTCCTTGCCAAATTCATTGGCTACATTTCAATTCATATGCTGGCCAGTGAATATACATTAAGGTGCTTGAAGCGATCAAAAATCCCGTCCTATCAGAGATAACCTTAAACTTCCTTATTCAATTACACTTATTTCCGCCCGACAATTTATATTTAAGAACTTTATGCGACAATAGCCGATAATGGGATAGATGTATTAAGTTTTACTCTTTACTAAGCAACGTACTTACGAATGGACAAATAATATGGTCTTTGCAATCGCTTGCTACTTCCTAATCATGATAGGATATTTCGGTTTGCATTATAGCATCGATTCCGCCATTTTTTCAAAAAAATATGGAACTGCCGGCCATTTAGTGTTTTGTAAACCTTGGCCGGCAGTCTGAGTATAGTATTCCCAGGTTTAACTACCAGAGAGGGAGGGTTTGCGTGCCGAAGACGGAGCGGGACAGCCGTCACGAACACTGAACTACAATTTAGCCTCTTGTTCAAAGTGACAATGGCTGACGACTCTTTTTTCCCTTGATTAAGCGGAAAGGTTTACTTCTGTAATTGTTTTCCCCTTGTATTGAATATTGTATCGGTCAGGACTGAATCGGTATGAAGACACGGAATACGAAACCAAAACAGAGATGAAGTAATTAACAAGCGAAAAAGTGGATGAGTATATATTGTTCGAATATCTGCTTACTCACTGGTTTTTTATCATCGACTTTGAGCTTGTCCTCCTTTACTGCTCATGAAAATTGTGTCATCATGCAAAGTGCCCCTCAAATGTGATGCAGATGACCCAAACGAAATGCGTTATGGGTCGTAAGAAAGCATTCTCAATATTCTGCGAACTGGGACATTTCAAAAGCTTGTTGTGAAATTGGTTTTTCGCTGCCGTCAATCAAAAATAATCAGTCAGTAGTTTTTATGTATTTGACTGGCAGCTCGCAACTACCGAGTTCGCAGAATATTGAGAATCGCAGTAAGACCCGAAATTTAAACTTTGAAATAAGATTTTCACGGATTATTAGAATAGTTTATCTCGATAGCAATCATACCTTTCCAACGGTTAAGCACCCAAGGGATTTTTAAAGTTAACATATTGTTTGGTCGGCCTTGAGATTGCAAGTGGACAGACGAACCAGTCTGTTTACCACCCCCACTACGTTATAACCATGTCGTCATGGCAACAACTTTCATGTACCTTTTTCTTAATGGTCCGTTATGTGACATACAGACGTCTAGAACTTGTATAATGTCCTTGTTCGAACGAATCAGCTGCGCGGTCAAAATTAAAGCTAATGTCAGTACGCGAAGACCAGCTGGTGACGTACAGGCCGTTGTATTTGAAATACAAACAAGTGTAGAAGGGCATAGACAGTGAAAATCATGGAAATACTACCCGCAACACGTTCAGTTTCGCTTGCCTGTGCTGAAAGTTTTTTCTGACTGTCTTACCCTTCAAAAAATGACACTCTAGAAACAAGGTAAACTCATAACACTACGAAGATATAGTTCTTCACCCTATCGGCTTCCTTGGTTGTCAAAAACGCTTTGCGGGTTTGTTTTTGTTTTGAAGTGAATTACGATTAATACTTATTTGAATTGCTTGAAATTTATAAATTTCCAATTCGAGTATAATTGAGGAATCTAGTTCGGAAGCATAGTGAGAGAAGTTGGAGATTAGCTTATCTTCTCTAGCACTTGATAAGGTTTTATCTGAGAGAACACGACAGCAAATCTTCTTTTGCCTTCAATTCAACTATGATCTCTAATCATCGTTCAGAGGGACTGAGTGATCTTCTTGTTAGACAATGTAAATATTGCTTGTAAGTAGAGGAGCTTTTGCAATAACAAGGCCGGTTTCTTTTGTAAACATTCTTTGTGGCAAACCCAACTGAATAACACAATAAAACTAATTTTCTTCTTGTGTCAGTCAAAATAACGACTCGGACTATTATTGCTTATCGTATTATCAACTGTCAATATCAGCACAAATAGGGCTTATGAAAATCTCTTCCTGGTTTAGAGGATTTCCATTAGTGTCGTGAAACCTAAATCAAATGAAAGACGAACAAGCTCTGACACAGAGAAGCAAGATTTCTTGTCCTATAAAGGCTTCAAAATGAGATTCGTCCATGTTTGCCAGCACATCTCGCATCAGAGAACTCTTGTTAAGGTTTCCCTTTTTTTCATTGTAAACTTTTTCAAACTCGTCTTGATCTTTGCCACCGATGGTTTGATTGTTTCGGGGGAGTTTTCCTGTTTAGGACACATTAATAATTTCAAAAAAAAAAAAAAAAAAAAAAAAAAAAAAAAACCGTAATGCTTACTACATTCTCTAGTTTTCAAATACACTTTACAGAGGATCTTTGTTATCAATGCATTGGTTTGTTAGATAGCCGTGTTTTTATGCTCTCGGATCTTTTTTAATAGTAATTTTTGCGCGATAAGGCGTTTACTTACGAGGGTAAATGGTTTTATGAATTGCCTAAGGAAAATACTTGCTGTTTTTTCTTTGTTGTCAGTAAAATTGCTGTCATTTACTTGTTTCTTTTTTTAATCCAATAACCTGCCACAGTTGAACAATCACTTCTCGAAACTGAGGTTTTTCATCTCTGAGTCGAAAATGTTTATTTGTAACGGTAACTGCTTAGCGTAGTCTGTTGTTGTGCTTTAAGAATTACGAGTGCTTTCGATTCATTAGCATACAATCCGTTCCATTGACGTACTCACGATTCTAATGTTTTGAAAATCCCGTACAGGAGGGACAAAGCTCCAACAACATGGAAAAAGAAAAAACAGAAAGAAAACTGCAAGAAAACCAGGACCTTATGAAAAGACTGACTGGGATATGGGAAGATAAATGGAGCAAAACGCAAAAAATGATAGAGGTGAGCGTAAAATTAAAGTCCAAATCAATAAGACCAGCTCAGGGAACTTCACTCAACGTGAACGTCGACGTTTTCGTATTGCTAGCTACTCTACACTACGCATTTCCTTAGCAATCAAAAAATAAGCACTGCAAAAATACCATCTTTTAAAGAAGATTTTCTCTTTAAGCAGCTTGGAATATGTAATATTTGAATCCATCCGTAAGCTGCCACGCTCTAACCTACCATCAAAGTCTTTAGTGATTGATGATTCGCAATGGCTTCTATAAGTCCATTCACTCGTCTATATTTCCACAAATATTTATTAATTGTCCTTAAAATATTGACCTCAACTGAATTTTACACGATGTGGTCCTTTGCTTAGGTTATTCTTGGCTTTGTATATCTCCTTGTAGTTTTTGTAGTTTTCTTTTGGGGAATTCTGTTTCGTATTGTACGACTTCATCCGTTGATGTAGACCGTTGCTCGATGACAATTAAATTAAAACTACTCTTCTGTTTAAAAAAAAACATCGTTCTAACTTCACATATTCTATGTTTTCTATTTTAACGCCTTTACGTTTCCTGAAGTATACAGCTTTATTTACAAATCTGTTATCGTCAGAAGCGGTTGTTTCTGTTTTAGATAAGATTTTTGGTTGATTTATCGATAGAAAAAGACGAGGAAATTTGAATAAAGCGGGTTTTAAATGCAGTAACCACGACAAGAAACCTTATATGAAAGCGTTTTTATTCAAATGACGGTTCTTGATACCCTAGCAACGAGCTGCAAGACAGTTTTTTTCACTTCTTCTTCTTCTTCCTTTTTTTTCACTTTATTTTCCCATTGCGTTTTTCTTTTTACAATTTTCCATCTCTTTTTCATATGTGGTTTTATTTCAAATCGAGTAAATTGTTTCATAATTCATTTCCTCCTGCTTATTACATTTTAGTTCATCTTGTTTTCTTTCATCATTTCCTTTGATCTTTTCATTTCATTTCCCTGTGTCTTTCATGTCTACACCATTAACAATAACAGCACGTTTGTTCATTCTGTAACAGTAAATGCTGACAAAACGGCACGTTGAATGATTTTGTACAAAAACCAAAGAACGTAAAACCAAATGCCCTTTTAAAGCAGATTTCGTGAGAACATACGATACGGCGCATTCGTAGCTGTACCGTACTTTACCGTACTTTACCGTAGCCATAACTACGCGTTATGATTGGATGATTTACACGAAAGCAGTGGGAAGCCATTTCAGTGTTACAGCATACCGTACCGTGTACGTGCTGTAAGTCAGCACCATACGCTCCCCGCTCTGTACTATCATATCACCTGCGCTAAAAGCCTTCACGTCTAGAAAATGCACACAAGGGAAGGCTTATCCATGTTTTAGTGTACCTTTTGTAGAAGATAATATTTATGCAATTAAATTTTCCAATTTACAAACCGTACGTCTCCGTTGCCGCACGTATCCCACTCGTACGAAATCCCATCTAAGGCAGTGCTTTTGAATAGCTTTCATTGGATTTCCCATCTGTTCACTGAACAGCTTTCCCAACTCCACAGTACGTTTTCCACTCATTCGAAACCCTGTCTAAGGCAGCGCTTTTGAATAGTTCTCATTAGATTTCCCATCTATTCACTGAACACCTTTCTCAACTCCGCCTGTATGTTTCCCGCTCATACGAAATCCTGTCTAAGGCAGCGCTTTTGAATAATTCTCATTTATTTCCAAACCTTTCAGTAAACAGCTTTCTCAACTGCGCGCAATGACATCTACAGGCTTCTTTATTCTTTCCTTCTGATTCCCTTTCACAGAAGACACATTTTGATTTTTTGATTAAGGAATAATTTGGACTTGCGTCAAACATTTTCCTAAATTAATCTCTTTAAATAACAAAATTAGCGCAACGATGACCAGTTATTAAGCTTTTATCCTTTGCGCAGTAATGGGTTTACACGTGATACTTGGCTACAGGTTTCATTAAATACAACGAATTTGCTAGAGCGTTTTTCGTATGAGTAGGAAACGACACGGCAAATTCGTAGCTGTACTGTAGCAGTTACCGTACTTCATCGTAGCCGTAACAGCGCGTTGTAATTGGACGGTTCACATGAAAGTAATGGGAAGCCATTTCAGTGTTACTGCAAACCACACCGTGTACGTGATTTAAGTCAGTACCGTAAGTTTCCCAATCATACGAATACAACTCTAGTGAGCGGGAAGCCAAGATAGAGCAAAGTTTTGCTAAACATCATGGCGTCCTGTCGGGACAAAACCACTTGGCAATCATCTATAAAACATTTTCCCTACGCCTTTATTACTTCGACTTTAAAATTTACCATTCAACATGCTTTTCAGTTTTACTCAGCTCTTCCTTGACCCCTCTCCTTAAGAAAGTACCTACAATGTATTTTGCGAGTGATACTTGTGTAATTCTATCAAAGCTAATGCCCGTGAAGGCAAGAGTTTATGTTGTCATCACAACAAGACAAATCTTTCAAACACATGTACATGTGTTATAGACCCCATGAAAAAATGGCCGCCGCTAATTTGCATAAATCAAAAGCTTAACGAATCGAGAAAATATTTTGTCTTTACAAGAAAGACCTTCAGAGAATTAGTAAATGTGCACAGTTTCAAAGCATAATGATAAATTGTTGCAGAGTTATAAGTACTTAAAATGCACTAAAAACATGAAAACGAAGATGGTCAGGCCTTGGCTGTGTTTTACATTCAAATCCTTCTAAATTTAGATCGCTGTAAACTTCCCAGATATAAGTGCTAGGACCCTGAAATTTTAGTACAAAATTTTCACGTACGTGAGGGACATGTTTACTTTTCTTTGAATCAAAGGTACATAAGTTAATAGTTGTTTGACCTGGCGTGTGAAAAACCTTCCTTTCTTATTGACTGATCTTGCCATGTTCTTTCAAAGCCGTGCACACAAACGATCATTGCACTGTTGAATCGAGCGTTCACGAGACCGGTAGTTCCGCTGACTAGAGTGGATCACATCCAGGCCTAAGTGGTTTTGACAGCCACAAGAATAAACGTTACCCACATTCGCTTGAGTAACCACGAAACAGTAGTTCCAAGTCGAGGACGAAGTAGACAAAATACAGTAAACTGAGGTATAGATTTATTAACTCCAACCTCGACTTGAAAACGTTGTTTTTGGTCACCCAGGCGAGTTCGCGGATTTCCTATTGTCAAAACTATGGCTGTTTCCTTGATTAGAATTCTCAATATGGAATCACAACTCAACAGGCGATGTCCTAGCAGGACTGTTAGTATACCTAGCAATTCAGTTGTCTGTTTATATTTCCGAGATATCAAACAGTTGTCCCTTTATGTGTCTAAACGACCGTCATTTGTTCCCTAATAGTTCCGTTACTATTCGTTAGAGTCCTTTCATTTGATCATCACGGTTTCCTCTTCCTTCATTCTTTGTCTGACTGTTGGTGACTACCCTGTCTAATATTTAGGATCTACTTTGGCAATTCCTCCTGGGATTTTGAAATTACCGTGCGGAGACTCGACCCTTAAACTTTTCAAATTTTTCCCAATATTTTCCAAAGGCCCGTTTACACTAGTAATTCTGTCGCGCGACTTGAACCGCGATTTTATGGCGATTTTACGGCAACAGATCACGCACAAGTCACCACCAATTCGAACATGCTCGAAATTTAGTGCAAACACGCGATTTGGGTTGCGATAAATTCGCTATTGAAATGGTGCTCAAGTCGTGCGACAAAAGATTCAGAAATGATTCTTAAAACTTTTTTACCAGCTGAGCGAATCGCGCTAAGCATTGTTGGACAAAACCTCCGGCCCTCACTCTCTGTTTTGAAAATCACTTCTCGCGTGGTTTTTAGATAATTCACAGATGAAATATCACTCTATAAAGAGTTTTGGGCGTTTCTGAGACTCAAAATGTATTGGATTCAATTGTCAATGGTTTTCAAGTAGAAAAAAGTGCTTGAACATAGGGCCTCCCATGAAAAATCACAATGGACTGTGATTGGTTAAAAAATTTAATGCCGCTCAGCTGGTATGGCTTTCTAACTTATACAATACAACTTTGACTTACAACTATCGATCGCATGCAGTCTGCTTACGCCATTCTTACGACACGAATTGCTTCGTTTACATCAACCCTACCACTTGCTTACAACTGTTGTGTACGACAAGAAAAAGTTGTAAGATTTTAAAACATGTTTTGAATTCTGTAACAATTTTGTACCGAGAGGGGGAGAGTGGGGGACGCACGACTTCAAAATGTGAACAACAGTTTTGAAGCTTTCATGTCGACTAATGCCGAGAACAGGAAAATGAAAGCAGAATGTAGAACTTTCAGCGACACATAAACGATAATGTTGATTACTTCGAGAGACAGTAGAGAAGTTCTGTGCAATTTTCGCCAGAAAGACTGCTTTAAAGGTAGCTAAAAGAGCACAGGATTCGTACGGGTTTTGGAAGGTCTTGGAAAGTTTTGGAAATTGATAATGCATTTTTCCAGGACCTTGAAAGTTTTGGAAAATTGATTTTTGGTCTGC
>JAAAQI020188996.1:4146-22135 GCA_011800005.2 Stichodactyla mertensii
ACTGATTGACAGCTTGTTCAGTTATGATAATGATTGACTAAGGCCAATAAAATCAGGAGTGACTAGTGAATGCCAACCGTGACAGAGCATGGGACTTATCTTTCTTAAGAAGCTTAATAATTGTTAGCCACTCCACTTGGTTTTTGAAAGATTTTAACCTAACAATTAATTTTTTCAAAAGAAATAGTCTTGTTACAAATTTACAGCCAGACCCAAGCTTAATTGTCTGTAATTGATTACTTTATACATTGTAAGTGCTGGATATACAGCAGTTGCCTGTACTTTATTTTAAGTGGATATGTATATATCTGTAAAACAGTTGTGTGCACTTATTTTGTTTACATTAATTAACATCAGGGTTATCAAGCCTCATACTGCAGGAAGTTGATTGACTGGATCAAGAATTGTGGTTTTTATAGAGTCGTCATGCTCTCCAGCATCAGTGCCACTGATAGAGTGGATTCCCAAATGGAAGGGTAAGTCACTGCTAATTATTATCAATATACACTGCCAAATAGAAAACAGGCCTCTTGCAAATGTGCTCAGCAGGCCGCAAATGACTCACAGCAGGCTGCAAATGCATTATCAGCCCTATAGCTGATTGGTTCTTGGTTCGTCATCCAATAGATTTAGCCAATCAGCGTTTGATCTTTAATGATAAAAATGATAGTAAAATGACTTTTTTTTTAGGGAATATTGTTTATTTTTGTCCTTGTGATGTACATTCATTTTGTACATGTACATTCTTGTGCAAATGGGGAATCATGTTTATTACATTTTTATGTTATTGTTTTAATATATAATTTGAGGTCATTGTTCTTTATACATGTATCTAAATTCCTGTTTAAGAATTCCTTGAAAATTCCACTATCCTCTTAAACTACATTAATTTTATGGTACTCATATTCTAGGGAATTGATAGCCAAGTATGTTTAAATTTTAACATCTTGATATTACATGTTTAGGTCTCCACTTCGTTATGTGGTCTCAAAGGCATCAGAAGGATTAGTAAAGGATTTTGATAATTTATCATGGAAAAGACTTGAAAAGAAACTTGCTTATCCTGATATTAACCAAGGTAGTTAAACATTAAAACAAACAACAAAGGATTTTAGTATCCAGTCTAGCAGAGGCAGATTTTTTGGAGGGGTGGTACTTCATTTATGATAGGGTTTGAGTACCAAAAGTAAATAATATCAAATCCATAATGGACTGTAGGCAGCTCATCTCGGGGGTGGGATGTGTACCCCTGCCCTAAATCTGGTCCTGTCTAGACAGGTGACAGGTGTCTCTAATAAAGCCTGTTCATGGTTTAATGCCTTAGTCCCAAAAGCTGACATAAAGTTAGCCAGTTTTAAAAAATTGTAATCATTGCATTTAATTGTTTTATTTCATCTTTTGGGTAAGGTAACACAGATGAAGAATATGCATACTTTATTCCTGGTGGAGGTGTTGCAAAAAGAATGTTTGAGATTTGGTAAGATTACACTGTGAGGGCCGCAGTGGCTCTGTTTCTCTACACTGTACATTGGTATAGATTGTCCTTGCTCTAGGGCAAGTAGGTGGTGAAAGCCAGTTTCCAATTTATAGTGAGACTGCATTGACCAAGGACTTATTAACCTTAAAGTTTATAGGAGGAAATCAGTGATTACACTTTAGGCATCTGAAGTTTTTCAAACTTTCTTGTCACACCTATTCATATGGATGGATTTAAGGGAGCCCAAGGGATCATGGCCCCCCTTTTATTTTGGGATCTCCCAAACTGCCTCTGGTTGGTTGTTAGGTTGGTCTAACGCAAAAGTTTTCCAGCCCCCCTTTCTCCAATTCCTGGATCTGCCCGATTCAGGTGCACTTCAAAAGTATTTTGTCAGTAAAAATATTGCCAACTCTCATGGAACCATGGAAGCTTAATGTTGGACTGACCCAGAGTACCATGACAACTACTAGTTTACTATAATAACTGTCATTTCTGTATTTAATTCTTTTCAGTGACAAGGATGACATCCCATTGACTATCCTTCTTACTTTCTGCTCTGAGGGTGACAACATGTCTGATGCAGTTAGATTATTTTTTTACTTGAATGAATGGCTTGCCATCATTGATAGACAAAAGGTACAGCATGAAAACAGTATATACTGTATGTTTCTTTCCATTTTGAACACTAAGTAATTTAAAATTTTAATTACTGTATCAATTACCTACAGGTGGAATCAAAGTTAGCAGGAAAACCAAGTAAGTGAATGTTAACATATTTTCATGAAAAGTCCATTGGGTACCATGTAGAATGCCTAACCACAAGAAGTCCAAAAGGAAGATTTCTGAAGCAATTTATGCCACAATTTCTTTTTGGAAGCATTCCTCCAATCCTTGTGGAAACTGCAATCAAGTTTTATCTTTCACAATAATTGCAGCAAATATTTTGACAATGCATGTGCTATATCGCATAATAATGTGTAACTACTTCAACTGGGGCAACCTATCGTTTTTTTGTCCAATAAACAAACCAATTCCTAAACAAAAGACTCAGAGGTTGTCGGTAAAATTAGCCAATCAGATTTTACTGTTCCCATCACTGAAATACAATGTAGGCTATCCTTGGAATGTGTTTTGAGTTTTTTTCCTTTCCTCTCTTAAGCTTTCCCCATAAAAATCAACTTGTTATAAATATTATTATTAATTCTATCATGGGCCACGGCTTTTTTAACTGAAGAGTTAAAGTACTCTATTTTCATTGGCAGTCCATTGTAGCTCACCACCTTCAAATACAGGGCCATACATGTAGTCAGACTGAAAAGTTTACCAAGGCAATTGACTAAAAAGACTTTTGGATGACATTTGTATCCCATTAAAGAATTAATTAAAGAAAACTAAAAAAAAATAATATCTGAAATTTTACCAAGGCAACTGCCTCACTTGCCTCATGGTAGCTACAGCCCTGAAATATATTAAGTTACTGATTTCTTTATTTCTACTGTAGGTGATTTTGTTATTCCCTCATCATGGTCACTAATGTTTGGCTCACCTCTGGCCCCAGTACCACTCTTCTGATTTATCATCTGGCTCCTTAAAATGGTCCTACTAGGTGGACCAGAAGTTGGAAGAAAATTGGCATAAACCAACAATTGGAATGGCTCTGTCTGGTTACTTTACAGTAAAGAAGCAAAAGATAGTGACAGCATTAGTGCAATAGGTCCAGTTCCTCAGATGTCAGGAAATATTTGATAGTGACTACAGATGAGGGTAAGTTTATTACCAAGCAAACTAGTTTTAAATAGTAGCTAGACTTACATTAGAAAGATAGTCATATTTATTTTGAAAGGAGTGCATATATATAAACTCTTACCTTACCTAGACAAAATTATTTCCGAGTCTGAATTTCTTATGCAAGGTACAATGGGAGACATGGGTGGTGTGTGCTGCTAGTTCTTTACCAGTCTTTGCTGGTCCTCTCCAGTGTGCTCCAAGGGTTTGTTTCCACCCTCTGCAAAAACCAACTTCTAAATTCAATTTGATTTCAGAGTGAGGGCCACCAGTTTATTAGGGACTGGTCATAAATTAGAGAGGGGGGGAGGGCTGGTGCATTTTTATTTTGGCCTACCAGTTTTGGGGAGACCCTTCCCATTCCAGGTACAGAAAAAATGTTGACCCTCCAAAATAGTTTGCATAATTTATCATGACCCCCCTCCTCCCACACTAAGGCTACCTGTATTGCAGCATGGCCCAAATTGTATGACACTGACCTTAAACTAACAGAGAAGAAAACAAGTTGCGTTTCTTCCTGATCTTGTGGTTACATTCATTGTGATTCCATGATCGTCTAGGTACAGGATTTCATCACCCTCTTCGTGTTCTTCATATTCTTCTTCTTCGTTCTCAGAACCAATTTCAGCAAGAATGTCCTCCTCCTCGTCATTTTCATCACGTGACCATCTCATCCTCTTCACTCTCATCTGTGTCACTGTCTTGCTCCCTTAGGTTTTGTGTTACAGCCAAACGGTTGGTTATGTGCCTCTGGACTTCACTGAGTTTTGCTTTCTTCCTTCCCTGGCAGTCTATGTTGTGGTGTCTCAGGTATTTGTCCAAAACAGCTATTGTCTGTTTGGTTAGAGAACCATCTTCAAGCATGGCAACCCAATCAAAATCTTCATATTTCTTCCCTGCCTGGGCAGATATTTTTTCAGCTCTCTCTTTCTTTCGTTTCTCTTTCTTCAAGTCGAGCAACTTCATATATTTTTGATATATTTTACATTCTATTTTGACAATATACTGTTTGTTCAAGTCAGGAGAGGATCTAGACATAGGACCAAGAAGTGTCATTAAAAACCCATGTTTAAACAGTCATCAAATAAAGGATGTGTTCCATATTATATTTACAGAAGAATGACTGTGACTACAGAGGAATTCTAGACTGACTCCTTGACCCCAGCAACTTTGCATAAAAAATAATGGTCCCCCCTTAATGACATGCACCAAATTGTTTGACCCTCCCTTTTGTGCTTGCATGAAAAACAATGGCAAAAACAATGTTTGCAACAGCCCCCTCCCCCCACCTAATTTATGATCGGTGTCAAGTGCTAAGTGCTGTGTGTTAAGTGCTGCTATCATAAATAAAATAAAGGCCTTTATTATAGTACTGATAGTCTTTTAGGTATTAGGAATATTCATATTCTGATACCATTTTATTCAGAGGATTCAGTAGTTCTTAAAGCAGGGGGGCTCTCTTGAAAAACTAGGTTGCTGTGTTCTAAATTTTACTTCCATTTTTAATCATTTATTGAACACTGCTGATCATAAAATACCTGGTGGTCAGAACATGATGCTTGACATTCCAGATGTATTTTAGGTGTTGACAGTTTTCTTAGTTTGACTGTAAAGAGGATCCCTGCCCTCCAAGCCCTCAACTCTGAACGTCACACATGACACTATTTTATTGCTAATATCAAGATTTATTGCTACAAATCTATGTAACACTTTTTTTCTACTTACAATCATAAATGGTTATAAGTTTCTTTAATTATATATTAGACTGAATAAAATATACATTATATCTTAATCTTTATGGATCCAGGTGTAACTCTTAACATTTCAGTTCTCAGATAATTATAACATTGCAATAGGGAAACAAATGCTGCTATTAACAATAACTTTCATATTTATAAATGTAAAAATCAAAAAACAAAAAGTAAAATAAATAACACATCTTCAAAATATTTTCATGTAAAGTTGAAAAATAATTTGTCAAAAATATTCCCCTAAAGATGTAATGTGTTGACTTTATACTTGGAAAATGCGTTTTTTTAAGGGAAAAGTCCAGTGGATAGTCTGCATGTTTGAAAATTATCTGATTTGGAAAAATTCATTTCATACCTCTTATTAACTGAGTTTGAGGGCCATACCATAAGTTATAGTTTTGTCCACTGCCTAATACCCAAGTACATAGAAAGCTGGCCATAAAAAAATGGGGGGGGGGGAAACAAGGTTAATAAGATATTTATCATATAGCAAATAAGTTTGGTGGTCTGTACCGTATGTTATGGATGGCAAATTGGCCAGTCAAAATGCAATTGGTTCAGCTATGCCTTGTGTCATGATTATGTACCCCCACAAAACCTGCTATCTCATTTTCAGATTGTTAGTCAAATTTAGTTAAACAGTTGCAATTGATCTTTTTTCAAATTTGCTTATCAAACTCATGACAAAACAATGGTTAATTGAGGTTGGAGTGCATGACAGAAGTAGAAAACAGTAAATGCATTGGAAACTTATACTTTAGCCTCGATGTTGGAACTGGTTGTTTCAAGCAAATTTGAAAAAGGTCTAGAACAATACTATAAAAAAGAATCATTGTCTTTGAGTAGGTAATAGCAGTTCAATATCAATATGTGAAGGATAATAACTGGAGATCTTTCAAAAGGGGCACACTGTATTATTCAGGCTTTGGAAAGTATTTAGCCCTCACTGATAACATGGTTCTAATTAATCATATCTGCAATATCACAATCTATGCTTACTATATCAAATTTAGTCCAATACCAGTAAAAAGGACTGCTTCACACAATAAAGCCTATAAAATGACAACAAATTTATGAAAGGAAGCAGCGAGTGCTCATACAAAGGTTGCTGACAGGAAATTTGTAATAAAAATTCTGCCAACCCACCACCTCTCCTTCCAAAAATACCAATTTGGTATCAGTAGTCATTTAATGTAAATGAACTATGTACCAGTATCAATGTTTTATAATCAGGCTCTAGAAGTGAGACATGCAATATAGGTGGAAATATATGCCTACAAGTATTATGAGACTAAAAAAAGTAGTACTAATTATAACCTGAACATGGGTATGAAATACTTACAAAGTCTTCAGTGGCTGAATAGCAAATCATTGGTGTCATTGCTTGAGAATGACTAGTTTTATATAAAGTATTTTTGTGTTATATATTAAGTTATTTGACCATTGCAGTCAGAAATACTCTATCCATCAGTGTTCCATTTTCAGGATATAATTTAATGCTTACGAAGTACAAAAAATATGTACTTGACTAATGGGCCTGGGATTAAACTACAGACATGTCAATAATGAGGCAAGACACTAACTAGGCCACACTTCTATTTAAAACTAGGGGATATCAAGTCAATTATGATGGCCCATTACAGTTTTCAAAGTAGATCATTTCTTTTCTGTTGCATCAAATTAACAGCTTTCAGCCTACGTTTCTCTGTTGTACTGAAGCAGAAGGGCCTAAACTGCAAGCCAGACAGCCTCATGTTATCAGTATAGTAATATATGGTATATAGGAATCCAATGTGTTGTTGCAGGATGGTCTATAGTTACAATAATGTTTTCTTAGTCGTATTATTGATGGGTAAAAAAGGCTATAAAATGATTCAGAACATCTTTCAACACTGACTTGTTGGCAACATCTCCATGGGTTCAGTTCCCCCTTTCCCCTACCTTGACTGCTTGGAATTGTGGAAATTTCTGTTTGCTCATTAAAAATGGAAGTGCCAGGCTCATTATTGAAAATTAGGGCTTATAAACAAAACAATATACAATATCAGTAAAAACGAAACTGTTGCGAGTGTTTTCTTGGGCTTTACGTTACTTCTTTTTCTTGTTCATCTGGCTGGATAAAGGATGAAACAGTCAAGCTATTCCACTCTAACTTACACAGAAATCAATGTACTCCATCGTATTTAAGACGGTAGCCTAGAAAGACAAACCACAGAGTTATGATTAACTTTATTACAAACACGCTAATGCTACAGCGAATTTAACTGTTTGTTGTCTAGAAGTCACTGCATTCTCAATGCCTATGAAATAAGGCATCAACACCATCAACACCAACACCTTTTTGTAAGAAAAGAATAGGACAGTCACATACTTTGGGTTGCTTTGAATGGTAAACCTAGTAAAGCAAATAACGACCTTATTTTGATTCTGTTCAGTCATTCAGTGGCATCACTGTAAAACTCATAAGTTCAGTACTTACTACAGTTTAGACGTTTTTCCATATTTGGTGCCATGCATTGCCCTCCAACATGGCCAAGGCTACCACAATTATAACACGATAGGCGACATCCATTAGGCATTGTAGCTTTGATAGGAACAAAACCATTGTATTTGGTCTGTACAGAGGCAAATTGAATTGGTTAGTATATTTCATCCAAAACGACATCCTTGTAATTCTTACTCAAGTCTGCCACAAGTGAACTAAACAAGATGGGCACTATTATACTTGGCATCATTTCCTGTTGCAGGGTTGCCACAAATGTTGTCCAAGTAGTAGATTGTGGTAATAATTTCGAAACACTGCTTAGTGTAACACCCTACTGCAACGTTTCTTTCAACCAAAGTGAAGACAAGTTGCGAGGAACATTTTCTGGGTGTAGCAGTGCCTTTTTTCTTATAGCGTAAATTTGATAAAAGGCACTCGTCATTTGTTAGTCATTTATTTTCCACTTAAATTAATGGCCCTTTCAAGACTATAAGATTTTCAAGATCAATCTAAATTAAATCAGTTGACAAGTTCTTAGGGAATCAAATCATCATTTGAAGTTAAATTTAATCCTTCTCAAAACGTTACTTGTGTTCCATAACAAAAATTCATAAAAGCTACGTAAATGACAACTAGTCCAAAATTTGCATCATCTTAATTGATTTAAAGATTTTTACTTTTTCAGGACTCCTCATAGTATATAGTGCACGTCATGCACATAAATTCTGGATGAAAACCAGTTATTACTTTAAGGTGTCTTCCATATAAAACATTCATTTACTTGTGGATAGGATTCCGAGAGAATGTCACTGCCACACTCGCTGGCACTGTCACTTTCACTCAGTCCTTTCACAAAATCTGTGTCTGATGAATAGCCACCACAGAGATACCCATTGCTATTGAAGGATGACGAAGGTGACATGACAGGTGCATGGTAAGAAGAGGTTGAATCTTTAGTTGAAACAGGGAGAACGTCAAACACTCTTAGCCCATCTGAACTGAAACAACCCCTCTTCCTGTAAAACAGAACAATGCAAAATAAAGTGTATTAAAGTACTCTGGATTCCATAGACTATCTTGACTAGCTTCCATCTCATGGCATTTGGTCACTTCTCACATTTGCAGCACTTCCGGAATAATCATTTACCACACAAGAAGGAAGAAGAGCCATGAGGAACTGGTTGAAATTTCTTAATACGACGTATAACATTTCAGTCCAAGTAAGCACCACCTCTCATGACCAAGATGTAACATTTACAAAGGCGAACCAGTGTGTACTTCTTAATCCATATGGATGTACCTTAGTATTTCTAAGTTGACTCGAAGTTTTCGTCTTGCGCCAATTGTCATGCCAAGTTTTTCAAAGTCTTTATCACTAAGCTTTAAAATCTGTTGAAAAGAAGGGCAAGTTATGTTATGAAGTTGATATTTCTAGCAAGTCCATAAGATAATTTTATTGTGAAAATTGAACAAAACCTTGGATGTTTCGCTCAAACTGCCCAACTCTGCCTGATTTTCTTGTGGATTTTGGTCTTAGTTGCTTGTTTGGCAAGCTTTATAAGGATGCATGTCTAAAGCGAGGATCGGGTATGAAAGTGTCATGGACTCCACTGAACTCACAATTTTAATCTAACATAACTTACTTCATTAAAAGTCTTTCCTTTGAAGGTTTCGGAGTACTTATGCAATCTCAAGTTCTTCAGCCAGTCTTGCACTGTTAGTGAACAGGCAGGTGCACGGAAGGTCCAACTCCCAGTGCTTGAACGACGATGAAATGAATGGGAATGGGATGGAAACTTGTGAAGTGATTCAATGGAAGATGCGACTGGGGCACTGACAGATGAACGAACAGCAAATGGGTGTGAAGGCATGAAAGTATTGGTCACACTCGATGAGGAAATGTTCAGGGATGAATGTGAGTCGAGTTGGAGGCCAGGATTGGAGAAATACTGTGGGACACTTTGTGAGGTATATAGAATGGTTGAGTGGATGGAGTAGAGATTGTTGTTGCATACTGGTGCAGTGGTTAATACTGGACCTGTTGAAGACACGAGAAGTGGGCCAATGAGGAAGAATCTTTTGATGCTCCAACTGCTTTCTTTCAGTTGTTAGATGCTTTAAGTAAGAGATAAATACCGAGAACGGAGGCTTATTGCCGACGATCGAGGTATTTATGTGTCTTATTGTATACCTAAAGAGGTTTTCACAACACGGAAATTCTCAAGAGAAAACAGTGCGATAATACTCACGCATTCATACATAGATTGTGTTTTTCAGTAATAAGAGCATGCGTAGAAGATAACTACGTCATAGTGAATGCTTTGACTCATCCCACATGAAGAAGGGGATGCCAAGAGATCACATTATGCATCTTGGACTTGCAAACTTTCGAGCCGGGATGGTGGGGTTGACTATAAGCCAAGCTCTCCAATAGACTGCCAAATAAGTACTCTTTTGTTGAGACGTGTTTCGCAATCCTGCCTCGGATACGTTGAGTTTGTAATGAGGAATGAATTTTTCATTACAAATTCAAGGGTATTTATCTAGATATTGCCCTCATTAAGATATTCAAAGGCATTTATCTAGATATTGCCCTCATTAACGTATTCATCGGGCCTTATCCGAGATAAAGCCCGATGAATAACAAAGAAAACCGTGTTAGGTATGCAATAAGAGCCAATACAACATGGAGGCATACAAAAGCAATAGCGACAGCAGCAAAGCTATTGAAGAAAGCAGTCACGTATAACTTTGGCAAAAGCAAAAATAGGAAAGCAACGTGAAAATAATCCCATCCGTAACATATATCAAAACATCGAGTTCGATTTTCTTGCTGGCTTTTTTCCCCAAATATCCAAGAATTCTACAGGAGGTCCTTTTCAATTTTCTATTTCGAGCGACTGAGATTATTAGCAAGACGTCATAATCTAACTATTCAACTATAATCAGTGAAACTAAGTCAGAAATGGGTGACCAAGGTTATAATAATTGTCAAACTTGTTTATTAAATCTTGTAGAAAAATCTGCACTAATTACAAAAGTTTCATTCAATAACACAAGTCATGTAGATGTTACTCAGTATAAACCAAACCTTAAGAAAGTTTTTTAAAGAATCCTGCACCTATAAAAATCAAATCCGAAAAGACTAAAAGCTTAGTAACACATTCTTAGAAATCCAGGGTTGTATGGCGGGAGAAAGAATTGTCAAGAATGAGAAACAGTTTGAAATTCGCAGCGAGCTGCTGGTGTCTTCGCTTTCCTACACTTCTTCTCTGATCCCCTTAAATACCTTCAACCAAGGATTTCTGAGAAGCATATAAAGCTGAAGTATGCTTAAAACCTTGTCATGCAGGAAATAATACAGGAAAAACCTAACCTGAACAATAAAACTGAAATATTATTCTAGCTTCACTCAACAAATATTGTGAGCTGAAGTCCAAAATCTTCTCTAGCTTTTGATGTCAAGGTAAAGAGCTGATTTAGCCTTCTACGCAGACATCTTATCCCAATTATCCGTTTGTCTCAATCACTTTCGTTTCTCTACGTTTTCTAGATTACAAAACGAGCCGCCATAACAATTTAAATCAATGTCTGAATCCAGGCAGGACGACTGCGGAGTAGGCTAGTTCTCATCAGTTCTCAATTTTTAATTCTTAGTGCAATAAGAAATGAGAAAAATTGGTGTTGCCTATTAATGCAATGGCTGTAGTCTATCGCCATTACATTTCATCTCAACTAAACCCAAAACATTTTCATTATTTTATTTAAAGCTGATTGTGCGAGAGAATCGTCTGCAGTTAGGGATCCATCCTATCAAGCAGTAGAAACCTGAGAGTATAAAATATATGATACCTACGACAATCTGAAAAAGCGCCGACCAGTACACGTACTTGCTTATCATCTACATATAAAAATGCGATATTTCTGTAAGGGACAACTAAAACTTTAAAAGCACTACGTACCAACTGGGGGCGTTACAGACAATGTCGACTTTTGTACAGAGTTCAGTTTAATTATGCCATTTTTGCTTTCTATGTTGTTGGCCACGGAAGCCACTGTTTCGAGGTCAGTTTGCTTGTCTTCAGAAGTACTGTTATCTATGATAAAAATAGGTCGCTGAGAATTCAGTGTTGATAAATATAGCAGACGCAACATTTGGGAGGCATGGAATGGAACCATACTTGGGTATGCACCACTTTCACATCCCCATAATGCTTTGCCTTTTTTGAGGGGCAGAACGAAACAAAATCGTTACTTCGTCAAAATATCGCGTTTACTATGACAAATGGTCATCATTTACCACCTGCATTGGGACTTAACGACCGACACAGGAAATCTGGGAAGGCTAATTATGATCCGAGTGTTCTGTAAAGAGTCCAACCCATGTACATATTTCGAAAGTCTGTCCTCAAACATCCATAAAACAAAGGTTGTAACTCACCTTTCACAGTCGAGGAAATCTGGTTAGCGTTATGATCCGTAGCATCACTCCAATCGTATGATTTCACAAGTTCATTCAGCGGTAAACTCTCTTTGTTATTCTCAGTTTCTTTCGTGTTTTGTTTGTCCACTATTTCTGAATTGTTTGCAATTTGCTTTGTTGTTGAGTCGACTTCCTTTTCGCCTATTGAAGTATTTTTCTGGCTTTCTTTTGAGTTTGTTTCGTTTGGTTTATTGTCGTTCGATTTCGTGTCAATTGTTTTGCTGTTTTTAAGTGACTCCTGTTTGGCCTTTGCTTTCTCTTCCTTTTTGGCGCTTTTGGATTTCTTTTCCCGGTTTTTCGGTTTTTCGTTATTGTGAAAGAAGTTCAAGACGTGCTCACAGCCACGAACAAACTTAGGGAGCGAGGCGAACAAACTGAAAGAGGGGGAAAAGGTATCGATTTATACTAAATTATATTTGTAGTGTCCATCATCGTCAATCTTTTGCATTCAATCATCTGCATCATCACCCGTCATCTGGATCATCATCAGCTGAATTACCATCATCTGCATCACCATTATCATCTGCATCAACATTATCTTCCAACATTATCATCTGTATCATCATAACCCTCTTCCTCCCCCTATCATCATCATCATCTGCAATTCCATCACCGTCATTTGAATCAACATTATTATCTGCATCATCAACTCATCACCATCATGTTCCTCCATCTTCTTCTTCATCATCATCAATAGCGACAACTAAAAATAACCATTACCAATGGGTTCAAAGCATACCGTGCGTAGTCACCGATGTCAGGGATTGGCGTTCGTTCTCCTTTGTGTTCAGCCTTGTTGAAAATTCTTATCCTTCCTGCAACAGCAACCATACAGACATCATTAGATTATCTCCTGGGTATCGTCTCGGCAATATATTTTCTAAGTATAGAGTATTACGATTCGTGTTATTACCTGGTAGAAATGGAAGTTTCCAGGGCTGACCGTTTTCATCGACTTTGTTTGGGTACATCTTGCGAAGCTGCCACAGAAGACAAATATAAAAGACGTTACAACAATTGATAGCTTGCAAAGAGGAAAACAATACGCCCTCTTTGAGTAGGGCTTAAAGTTGTATTCTGGCCAAGCTTACAAACAAAACACAATTGGCATGACGTGCATAGGACAATAAAATGACTTTTGTCGGGAATATTGTTTATTTGCGCCCCGAGCGCAACGAGGGACGCAAATGGCACTACAAGGGCACAAATAAACAATATTCCCGACAAAAGTAATTTTATTATCATTATTATCAATAAGCAAAGGCCAAACTATAAGTGGCTAAAATTCATTGGATGATGAACCAAAAAACAATCAGCTATAGGGCCGATAATGCCATTATCAGCCCACTCGAGTCATTTGCGGCCCGCTGAGCGCGTGTTTCCAAGAGGGCAGTTTTCTGTTTGGCCGCGTATATTGGTAATAATGGCAAATGATATGGAAGCAAGCCGTCGAAATGCAAAGGAGACCATGAGCACTGTTTTGATCCAATAGTCTCATTGTATGATTTTCAGAAAAGATTTTCTTCATGTGGGAATTGTAATAACATCCATTGATGATGGAACTGAAGATGGATCAAAATCTTCGGTTGAATACCACTAACAAAGAAAAAGAAAAGTTGTAGGGAAGGAATTAAAAAAGAGGATTGCACTTACTTTGCACTGAAAATCAAACATTTCCTCGTACGATCTGTGTATTTTATCATTCGTATCATCGGACCAAGTGACCTGTGAGAGTAAACACAGTTAATGAGAAGAATTTCTTTATGTATTAAATTTTAGTCATGGAAAGTAATACAGACTACATCAATAATACGAAATACAAGTACGAAATGAAGAGTGAAGGATAACAATAAATAACAATAACAACAACAGTGATGATGATGATGATCATCATCATCATTGTCATCAATGTCATCATCATGGGGATACTTACATAGTGCATTTCACACAAGTTTCAATGCGCTTTACGATCACTGTCAGTGGAGGACTTTACGGGCTGCATCTTAAGGCGCCACTGGCAGCCATGCAGCTTACAATTATGAGTGGGTAATTAGTGTATTAGCACGTTATGCCTCCAATCTTATCGCGGGATTTGGGGTTAATAAGAAATGGGTTGTACTTACTTCTATAACATACTCGTAATCTTCTTTCTTCTTTGATTCGTGCTTTAGTTTAGCTTCTTTTTTCTGGATATTCAATACCTTGATTTCTTTGACATAAACTGGAAATGTAAAGACAGGATTTTTTGTGATTAACAAAATGATAAGAGCTATTAACGAACGAACAAGACAACGAATAAATAAACGAAAAAGAACTAAATGGCAAATGATAGAAGAAAAAAGAATTGTAACGAAAATAGGAAAAATAGAAGAGTAGGTCAACAATCTTTAAGAAGAAGAAAAAGAAAGAAAGAAAGAAAAGGAAAAAAAAAAAAAAAAAAGAAAAGAAAAGAAAAGAAAACGCTAAAACAAAGTAGCAAAATTTTCCACGGCAGTACTCCAGGCCAAAGTGAATTGACCGCATTTACCTAGGCGCAGTGGACAAGGATAGCATTCGCGTGCACAACAGTAGGAGAGATATCTTATCAAAATTTATACACAAAAGCTCTCTTAAAAGGTTTATTGTATCATTTTCTCTGAACTTGAACTCTGACAAAGCAGTCGCTAACGAAAGTTGATATCGACACTGGGAGTCAGATTTCATGATGAGATTTTCTTCCGCAACATGGATAAGCCTTAAAATTCCCAAAACTCTTTATCGAGTAAAGTAGAGGATTTGGATTATTGAAGACTGCAGGATAACTTGATGGCATTTGCCGCAGGCTAGCAGTTTCTATTGTATAAATAAATTGATTTTAGTGGAAGTTATAGATCATTCGATATATCGTAATTGTTTAGATGCCTTTTCAAAGTCAGTTGACAAATTCTCGTCATACCGAAAAACTAATACTTTGCGTTCAAATTTCTGTTTGTTACTTTTGAGTAAATACGATTCATGTTCTTGTAGTGTTACCAAAAGCAAAGCGATTAAGATTTAAGCGGCGGTAACTTGTTTAATCCCCTCTTTTCGGTTTTCTGGAGTCTTTAATTTGTTGTCAGGAAGACGGGTCAGGCGGGGGCAAGGGATTTTGCCTCCTGGGAGGGGGGTGTTCTTGAGGGGAATTGGTGGGGGGAAGACTGGGTGTACATTCGCTTTTCACCTCCCCTCCCCAAAGTATCAAAAACACGAGGGGATCCACGGTATGGTCGTCAATCAGAAATAAGATTTATTTTAAAAACTATGTCACGGTATCTGAACTGGAAGGAAGTGACGTAACACTTGAATGATGACCGAATCCTTTCCGAATGGGAGAGAGAAGAATGGAAAGGAGTATGTTATGTAACTTTTGAGTCCACTCAGAGCGAACTCTACCTCGACAACAAATAGATTTTAAAGCGACTTTAAAGCAAGAAAGAACCTAAGCTTTTAAAGGTTAAGTGCGGTTGTTTTTTTCCCGCTTATACAACAAACTTTTCAATAGTTTGACACTGCGATTTTATCTGATTTTTTGAAATGGAAATTTCGAGTCCATACCTCGATCAAATCTTCCTGACCGATGGACAAAATTCAAATGCACCAGTTGTTCTTATATTTGGCTGGGCTGGCTCTACCGACCAAGATTTGAAAAAATACAGCAAGATCTACGAAGACGAAGGATTTGTCTCCATAAGACACGTTACACCAAAGTTTACAATCTTTTACGATGTCGACATGATACCAGTGTACTCAAGGCGGATTCTTGAATTCTTGCTCGAAAAGCAGCTTCAAAATCGCCCTCTTTTCGTCCACATGTTCAGTCTTATGGGCGCAACGGAGCTCCAGTTTTTGGATATTCTTCTTTTTCAAGAAAAATACTCAAAAATCAGAGAAAATCTACGCGGTCTTGTCTTTGATAGCTGTCCTGGAAGGCGAACGATCAAGTCATTTTTCCATGCAATGGCCGATCACGTTCTAACTGGATCCTACTTGTGGAGATGGATTCAAGCTGTTGGACAGTTTTTGTGGGTGATTTGGAGTCGGATAGCCTCAGGTGGAAAAGATGATAGGACCTACTGCTTTGAATACTTTATGCAAGAGTATCATCGTTACACACCTTTACTTTTTCTCTTCTCTCGAGACGATCAGTGTATCAATGTGAACGACGTCAATGAGATCGCTAACGCCATGGAGAAAAAGGGGATCCAATTGACGCGCTTGGACTTTCAGGACAGTATTCACGTTGGACACTTTGATAAATATCCAGAAAAATACTACGCGGCAGTTAAGAAATTCATCTTGCATTTGCAGTGAAAACGGCAGACAAACTCTACGAACCGGAAGTCAAGATAAGCGAGCGGAAGTAGATTGTATTTTTTCCAACGGAACTGAAGATTATCAAAATAAAATAAACTTCCAGAATTTCAAAGAACTATTTTTTTCCCCTATTTTCAAGCAGTCAAAATTAGTGTACATTTTTGTATGATGGTATGCTTTTTGTACAGCATCCTGACACACATGGGAGAACATTTTTGTCATATTTCCTAGAGGCTCTCCACTGGAAACAAATAAGCGTGTGTATCATGAATACTCTCATATAAATATGATAGAGTTTTTAGTAAAAGTTTAGTATTTATTGGGCAATACAACATGTATGAATATTACTTTAAGAAAAAAGGTATTGTTCTTAGCATGGCTGTCACCCTGGCAATACAGTGAAGAATATACACTAGAATATTTATATCAACACTTCCTTGTACTACCAAGCCTTACCTGCTTTTTTAAATATGATATAACACATAACTAGACTATTAGATCTCTAAAGAACACAGAATTACTTCATATAAGCCAATCTTCAAATGAAATTCTTGACAGCAATTTTGTCTTGTGTCCCCAGTTGGAGGCACCATTTAAAAGCAATTATAACTTAGTTGGAAATCCTAAAAATTCTTAAAGTGATCAAAAGCTTTGTGTGTTATAATACAACATACAAATTTAATCCTATAATTTCATGAATGTGCACAAATTTTCTATATGTATAATTTTGCATATTATGTTTACATTCAAAATTTTGCATCTTATTTTCATGCAGTGAATTTATAAAGCCAAGAGGTAAACACTGTCATAACCTGTATTGTGAATCAATTTTAGAAATACAAAAACATGCAAATAAATTTGTACACGTCATAAATTGTGTGCATTGATGCATTATGGTGATGTTACGGGGAAAGATTTGCAATGACAATTTTATGGATACATGAGAAGTTGATGATCGTATTGTGTAACATCACCTTTGAGCTATTATAGGAACTAGCTGTTCACCATCACCAATGGGTGATGGTGTCACACAATACCCTTTCATGATCCTCATACTCAATATAGCTGATTGCATTACAACAGAGGGGAGAATCATCCCAAAAGGGTCTTTAATGATAATAATATTATGAGCTTTTATATAGCATACTATACAAAGTCTCAGTGCACTTTTACAAGACTTGCCTAAACTATTGAGTTGACAAAATTATTTCAGAATTTCATTTGGATTTAATTTGCTTATTAATTAACTAATTAATAAGACAAGCAAATCAACATCCAATTTGTAGCTTTGTACATTTTATAATCCTACAGGTTATACATTTATTTATATACTCTAAACAAAAATAAGGCTGCCTACAAGCTCTCTGGGGTTCCCTACCCCTCCCCCCCAGATGCCCCAGAGAGCCCCTAGGCAGGCTATAAACAAAACATGATAGAAAATAATAAAAAGAGAAAAAATAGAACTGGTTAGTAATCTTGTGTAGGAAATTAAATGTAGCTAATGGTAGGCTGCATGTTAAAACAAAGGTGCAGTAATACAAGCAACAAATATCATGCAACTTTTCGTGCAACTTTGTTGCATTGCAAGTTATAGAGCAATGTTGCTCGTACTACCACCATGTACACAACTTGTCACGCAACACTGTTGCTCGTATTACCACCATGTACACAACTTG
>JAAAQI020189107.1:0-22133 GCA_011800005.2 Stichodactyla mertensii
GGGGGGTGGGGGGGTGGGGGTCGATTTCGGAGGTTTTTTCATGTGATACAAATATAACGGAAGTAGCCTTGTCGATTATGCTATTGTCAATCAAAATTTATTACAAGAAATTCAGTATCTAAGAGTGCATTACCTGAGACCTCACGCATCTGATCACTGCCAATTATCCTACACTCTTAAGATTCTTCCACTCGAACAAGTGTGCCGAGATAATGGAAACCGGAACTTGAAAACACATAAAAGATTGGTCTGCAACGATGAAGCAAAAACAAAAGTACTTTATTTATTGCAACAGAATTATGCTGAATAAGTAGAGAATTTGTTTGAAGTTTCATATTGCGAAAACGAAACCGACACTGACTCATTAGTAAAGAAATTCACCGAAATTTTACATGAAGTAAGTTTGGAAGCCGGCTTTAAATATGCCAGAGAATTGAACAATAGCAAGCGAAACCCTTGGTTTGACAAAGAATGTGAATCTGAAAACATTTTCCTGAAACAAATTGGTAAAAATATCTGTCGAGACCCGAAAAAATGATGATTTAAGAAAGAGAGTTAAACGTAAAAAGAAAGCATTTTATGATTTCAAAATCAAAGAATTAGATTTTAAAGACCCTAGAAGTACATGGAAAAAGCTGAAAAAATTTTTCGGGCTGAAACATTCAAACAAGAATTCAAAACCTGATGTAGATACTCAAGAGTTTTATCCTTTGTTCCCAAATTCAGATTCCAATTACGATACAACTAACGAGCAGAATTTCTTTCGTACCCATTTAACAAACGACGACAGAACTTTAAATTGTAAATAGTACATATAACACGAGAAGAAATTGCTGCTATAATAAATCGTCTGAAATACAACAAATCCCCAGGAAGATATAATATAGTAAATGAATCGTTGAAAGCTGAGAAAGACTTTATTGTGGCCCCAGAGAGAAATAATTTAATCTAATTCTCAGCTCAGGAAAATTTCCGAAAGAATGGATCTAGGGTTTTATAATCCCTGTTTTTTAAAAATAGTGATACAAGTGTCACAGACAGTTATAGAGGAATAACTCTCCTGTCTTCATTTTTAGAATGTTTTACACAAATATTTAACCAAAAACTCGGAGATTATGTAATAAACAACAATATTCTAAAAGCTGAACGAGTCGGTTTAAGACCTAATCACAGTGCACTTGACAACATTTTCGTCCTGAAATCAATGATTGATAAGTATGTGAAAAAGGAAAAGGAAAAGAATATACTATTTACATGTTTCGTATATTTTAAGAAAGAGTTCGACTCGATCCCAAGATAGAATTTATACGAAAAACTTCACAGCATTGGTTTTACGGGAAATTTCTACTCCATTCTTGCTTCTGTGTATGCAAATGACGTATCCTCTGTTAAAGTCGAGGACCAAGTAACTAATAGTTTTAAGTGTTATACTGCAGTTAAGCAAGGATGTATGCTTTCTCCCACTTTATTCAATATTTTTCTCTACGATCTTCCCGAAACTTTCAGTGACGAAGAATCTGATTTGACAGAAATAAACAACCGGCAAGTGATAAGGTGTCTTATGTATGCAGATGACTTAGCCATATTATCCACATCTGAAAAAGTACTGCAACATCAATTGAATAAATTCACAGTCAAAGGACATGAAGCGTGCCTCCCTAATGATTTCATTATTCGAATATTGAGTTGATTTTTCACTTTAAATTTTCATTAGTAATACGGAAGACTTGTGATTTCAAAATTCATTTTCTACTTGAATTTTTATCGGAAAAGCATGCAAACAACATACTGGCCTTTCTGCGGAGTTTTCCTACCTATTTATGGCACTCGTTGAAGAATTCATCAAAATGATGTGAGTAGAAAATAGATTTTGAGGATTGGAGTCTTCCATTTGATTAATGAAATTTCAGGTCGAATATTCAACTCATTATTCGAATAATGAAATCATTAATGACATCTAGAGGGGCACGCTTCACGTCCTTTGACTGTAAACCAATACAGTGAAACTTTAAGGTGGCTCAACTCAATTTCTAAGGCGCCTCGACCGCTCAACTTTAAAGAGCCATTACTTCTTTATCCTAACTCCGATTGCAAGTAATTTTGCCTACCTCCTAGACAAGGACTTTATTTTCAGGTAGTTTTGATTGCAATCGGCGTTACCATAGTAACAAAACGATGACGTAATATAGTTTCATTTTTGCCGATTTTTACCAAATCAAGACTTAAATTTTAAAAAAAATCCATTTTACCTTGTATCACATATATAATGCTATAAGACTGCGAAATTTGAAAAGATTCTACGGGAGCGTTTTCAAAATATCTTTGGCTGATATTTCCTTTAATGTATTTTTTTCAAAAATCGTTTACTTTCGACTAATCCACATAAAAAAATTTTTTCTACTACAAATTGATGAACGTTTTTGGCATATATTATAGCTCTGACATAGATATAATTCCTGCCAAAGTAAGAACTCATTTGGTTCATTTCGGTTCTTTCGTTTTCTTCTTTTGGTTCATTAACAAAAGCTACAGAGGAATTGAAGAAGGTAGCTCTCAAAGCCTTGTTTAAGCTGCCAAAGGAAATGGGAGATAATTTTAGAACTGATATTCCACTTTCTATACGCTTATTTGATTCACTTATAAAACCTATACTTTTATATGGCAGTGAGGTCTGGGGTATTGACGTTAAGTATAATTTAGATACAGACCTGGTTGAACAAATATACACTAAATTATGCAAGATGCTTTTAGGAGTAAGCAAAACAGCCTCCAATGTTGCCTGCCGAGCTGAGCCTTGTTAGTTTCCAATGAAGGTTTATGCAATATTGAGGAGTATACTGGAAGAATACTATTTAGTCTAAAACAAAACTATCACACCAAGCATTGAAAGACTCTCTTACAGACCAAACGCCTATTAACTGGACAGAAAAACTAAAAAACGCTATAGACAGACTAGGCTTTAGCTACATACGGGAACAAAACTTCTTACAAGGCGTAACAGAAAATCAGTGGAAAGAAACAAAAATACAAAGTTAAGGATTAGGAATCAGCCCTTGCAAATTGAAGTAGGAAGGTATGCACGCCCATATATAAGTGCAGAAGATAGAATATGTCAAATATGCAACCTTGGAGTAGAAGACGAAGGACACTTGAAAGGGATTCGTTAAATCAACAACTATGCAAATAACACTTTCCGTGGATGACGTCAAAATGTTCGCTGTGGGATTAAAATGCGGACAAACAAACGAGTCTTTTGAGATGTTTTAAAGATTCGTGAAGTTCAAATTATTTCAAAGCTTGAATTTCTCTTGTCCTAATCTTTGCCAGTTCGCTCTTCCATAGAATCATGAAATCGTGAATCTTTCCAGGCCTCGGAAAGGGAATAAACATACCTTCAGCCATTTTCTCTGAATATCGTGAATCTGAAATACAATCTCCCCAACAACAGTCTTTGCTTGTTTTTCCCATATCCTTATATACCGTGGAAAGTGCTATTGAACACCAATACATGAATGAAAACGAAAACTTCCATTTTAATGATAAATTCGAGTAAGTCAATTCAAAAGATTCGTGCAAAATTCGTTGACGAATGTTTTAAAAAACGAAAAAAGACATTATTTAGAGAGGGCGGTGATTGCTGATATCTTTCCCTATAATATTATTAAATTTTACGCTATATTATGTTATATTTTATTGTAAAAACTCCAATGTAAATTTAAGATTTATACGGAGCCAATAAAACACACATTGTTATTGTCAAAAATAATCTGATCCCTCCTGAGGCACTATGGGACTTAAGTGATCCCCCTCCTTTTCGAACACTCTTACTGACAAATGTATGTAATCCCCCCTTACTGTCTATCGGTTTTTGGTGATCCCCCTTACGCCCGTTGCAAAACCTTGTGAACCCCTCAAAATCCTCCGATACCGCCCTCCTCAGGCCATAAATAATGACCGGTCCCTTAGGTTAATGCAAAAGACTGTTGCTGACTCAGCAAGAAATAAAATTAACTGAATTTGACAAATATTATTATTACTAGGTCTACGTGCAAGGCAATTACAGTGTTGCTGCTTCATGTTATGAATGTGAAGTGTGGACAAGAAGAGAAAAGGAATCAAGCCTGGATGACGAAGGAACTGCTGAAGAGTTGATTATTAAGGAGAAATATCCTACGGGGTAATAAAAGCAATCATTATCAAAATACAGGTTAAAGTAAGGTCCGTTCCAAGCGGAATCCAACAGTTACGTCCAGGACGACTTAACGGATATTTTATTTGTCCCCAGATTCTATAGGAAAATTTATTGGATGACGAGGGAATTCCACGTTGAATTTCACGAGAAAAACGACGAGTGCCATATCGTTTTTTTTTTTTCTTCTTCTTCTTCTTCTTTTTTTTCCTTTTTTGTTGTTGTTGTGGAATTCCCTCTTCATCCAATGAACTTTCCTTGAATCCCAAAGCGTTTATAGTAATAACACCATAACACTTCGGGCCAGAATGGGTAAAAAATGTTTCATTTGGTTTGAACTTTTTGACATTTAATCGAACTTTCTTGAAACTTGGCACAATTAAAGAGCTTACCAAAAACTTGAAAACTTGTTTGTTTTATTTTTCTGATTTTCGACGTATTTGGCGGGAAAATGACGTCATCTTTTGGCGGGAATTTTTTATTTTGCTCAATTGCTTTTTTTTTACATGCATTCGAAAGAACGGCGTGGGAGGATTTCAAAACAGCAAAAATTATTCAACTACGATAAAGGAATCAAAAGACATGATTTTATGAATAGTCATTTTGTTTCTATTTTTAGTAACAAAATGGCGGTTAATGAATATTCATAAAACCATATTTCTTGATTTCTTTATCATAGTTGTCAATTTCATCAGTATTTATCATAGTAACAAATATTCTCATGCTGTTCTTTCAAATGCATATGAAAAAAAAAACTTATCAATTGAGCAAAATAAAAAAATTCCCGCCAAAAGATGACGTCATTTTCCCGCACAAAACGTCGAAAATCAGAAAAATAAAACGAACAAGTTTTCAGGTTTGGTGAGCCCTATAATTGTACCAAGTTTCAAGAAAGTTGGATTAAATGCCAAAAAGTTCAAACCAAATGAAACACTCCTGTCCCATTCTGGCCCGACGTGAAGATTCTATAGCATAAAGACAAGAAGTGATTATGACACACATGCACAAGTTCGTCTGGGCCCTTTTTAGTCTACAGCTTCCTCACCGTTAACGGAGGGTGTAAAAACAGGCCAACAGCTAGACTAGCTTGTTGAACTTTTCTATTAATAAAGCTTTGAAATCTTGCAAACAAACGTACAACAGAAAACGAAATTGAAAAAAACATTTCTATTTCTCTCTCAAGCTTCTTTTATTTCTTGTTTTAGTCTTAAGCGTTTCCAGCAAAGCAAGAAGATTCTTTTCAGCAAATGTCACTTGTATCACATGGAGATGCTCACACGGGATTTGGGGGTTGGTCATGGTACTATTGGTATAAAATACCCTGGTCAAGAGAATGATGATTGGAAGGTCTTTCCTGTACACCTACTGTACTGGAAGAAGCCTGGTAAGAAATAATAATATTAATTAGTATAGAACATGGAGGTATTTCGTCGAATGTGAAACGTTTTAAGGGGAGCTTCCAGCTTTATAGATGTCTAGTAGAAACGAATTAGAGACTTATGCAAGTTTGAATTCCCCCGGGGTTCCCAGAAATCGGCTACGCCATGGTGCGACGCATGCGCGTTGCCTAGGTTAACTAGAATTAATTACCCTATCACGTACACATGAATACAAGAAAATGTAACATACTCCCTAACTCCTTATTCTTTCATGTTTGTCTCACGATTGATGTTCAAGTTTTTCCACAAATCCTAATTTGTAGATTGGTGCATTATTCTTGAGGTGAAGGTAAAACGAAGCTGCTCTCATGATGGTAGAAATCGGTTCGAAAATCAATTGAAAAAAAAACAACAACAACAATAAAGTCATCAACCGACAGATTTTTTGTCCTATTCAGTGTTCGTTGAAGGTTTACAAGTCTTCTTGAGACTGATTTCGCCTTAAGGTTACTGAGGTCCAAAACTATTATTCTTCCGAACACATAATAAACTTATGATTTCTGTGAAACAGGAGCGTAGGCAGGAGGTTGACCAAGGGAGCCGGACCCCCTTTTCCCCCTCCTCCCCCTCTATCGTGTCAAGAAGATGGCGGCTTTTTAGAATTTTCGTATTGTTTTTTGTTGTTGTTGTTGTTGTTGATTTGTTTTGTTTGTTTGTTTTGTTTTGTTTTGTTTGTTTGTTTGTTTGTTTGTTTTATTTTGTGCTGTTTTGTTTTGCTCTGTGCTGTTTTGTTCTGTGCTGTTTTGTTTGGTTTGGTTTGGTTTGGTTTGGTTTGGTTTGTTTGGTTTGGTTTGTTTTCGTTTGTTTTCGTTTGTTTTGGTTTTTTGGCTCGGCATTTCTGGGGCGTAAACAAAATGGCGGTTCTTTGAGTTCCCCCACCTCCCCCCCTCCCTTCGGAAAATCCTGGCTACTCCCCTGTGAAAGAAGAAAAAGAAGAAGAAGAAGAAGAAGAAAAGACAGCTTTCTTAAGTGTTCGTTAATTTGAAGGGTTACAATTCTTTATAAGACTACCTTAGCCTTTAGATTTCTGAGATCCACAAGTCCTAGTAATAAACTCGGATCGACTTCTATGCAAAAAATGGCTGCACGACGTTTGAAAATGTTCCATTTGTCCTCATAGAAGCACTAATTCTCTTCTGATCTACTCAGACTGAAGGCATAGCAGTAATTTGTACCATTACTAGAGGATAACATTTCTACTTCGACTTTTATGTGAGCTCGCGTGTTTACATCGCGCCGCTGACTGTAGCTGATTTCTGGGAATGCTAAGGTACGAACAACTGCTTCAATACTCGAATTTCCATTAACCTCACCTGACATGTGAGTCGAGTTGTGTAAAGGGACCGGTTATTATTTATCGTCTGGGTGGGGAGGGATAGGAGGATTTAGGGGGAATCACGAAGTTTGGCAAAGAACGTGAAGGGGAATCAGCAAAATAACGACAGACAGTGAGGGGGGGTCACATACATTTGTCATCAAATTTGTTCGAAAATAAAGGGGGACCATTGAAGTCTTTTTGTGCCTCAGTGGGGATAAGGAAATTTTTATATTGTCACATCAACAATTAACTGACATAACCCCACACACATACACAAACACACACACACGCACGCACTCATACACACACACACCGGGCGTTAAATAAAGACTGGTCGCTCAGTTATTTCAGCAGTTTTCAAGGATTGTATTTCAAATATTCTGAAATGAGGCAAAATTAGGGCACAGTAAAAATGTTTCAACAAAATTCAATCGAACGTTGTATTCATGCGCGATTGGTATAAAAAGGCCATTATTCTTAGTGATGCTCCTCGCCATCTCTAGGTGTCCCTTTCAATGAGATGAAAATTGGAAGAAGAAGAAAATAAAAAGATATATAAGCCCCACTTGGATAGTGTTAAAAACAAAAGTCATGACCAAACCATTTGTAAATATCATCCAACATGGCGGCTTTTACGTAACACGCTCTTATACGGTATGTGGACGCAAATCTTATATGGCTTGAGGTTTCAAGTTGGGAATGATTGCTCCACAGGACGATAACTCTAAATCCGATCAGGTTTCTGAACACACACTCGACTGTATCTTATGAAAGGCCTTTTATCTTATAACAAATTTTCCTTCAGGTTTTAGAACGCTTGTCTTTGAAATAACCAATAATATAAGAACAAGTCTTCAAACGGGCTTAAAAATCGACATTAAAGGTAAAGTGTGAAGTGTCAGTTTTTGCACATAAATAATGCACTAGCCAATTTAGTTGATAATAAGTTGGTTTCTTAATCTCAACTTTGAGGGTCACTTTGCATGAGCTGTACTCCCTAACTACGCATAGATATTATCTTATGATAACCAAACAATAAGAACAACAAGAACAAAAGTTCATGCAAAGAGTCCCTCAAAAAGATATAATTTACACATCGTAAGAAAGAATAACAGTACGTTTCACATAACTTTTGACAAGTCGTACTTTGGAAGCTCAAAACGAACTTCTTTGGCGAACCTACTTCTCGCGCAGGTTCGGTAATTCGTTAAAACCAACTTCAAAGTTGACACCGAATGAGCTGCTCCACAAGGCAGTGCGGTGCTTTGATTAAGGATGGCTTCAAGGAGAAAAACAAGTACAATTTCAAAAGGACTGAATATCTAACGAATTACCAAATTTACGCGGAAAGTAGATTTGAATTTCGCCAACGACGTTCATTGTGTAATTCCCAAAGAACGAATTGAACTGCGGAACTTCCAAACGAACTGAATTCGGAACTCACTTGTCAAAAGTTATGTGAAACGCACTGTAAGCGCTGTAAATCTTGGTTAAAAGTCAGTGTAACCAGCACAATTTACAACTAGCTGTGGTAGATTTTTCTTCGGCGTTGTTTTTGAGCTGTCAGTTTCTCGTATAGCGGATATAGGTTAGGAAATTTGCTAAAGTTCTCTTATTTCTGGTTTAACATGGAGGGAGAGAGGTAGAGAGATGGAACCAAAGCCCAGCTAATATCTTTATGTTGGTGTTGTGTGATCGTCCGGGTGTATAGTGTAGTCTTGAGAAAGACTGTTGTTGACATCTGACGTTTCGACAACCTGAGCGGAAGTCATCTTCAGAGTGAGGAAACGAGGTCGACCGACCCACACTGACAGACTGCTCGACCAAACATCTTACAATCCGACATCACACAAGGCCACTACTATTAAGACATTGACTCGACGTGCACAACTTGTTTGTGACTCACCCAACAAACTACATAACGAGTACGAATATCTGCAAAGTGTGTTCGACAAGAACAATTACGATGCGGATTTCGTCAAACGAAACATTCACAACAACAACTCGCACACCGACAGAACGGACAACAAACCCACAGCCACCGCCACTATACCATACATCAGAGGTACCTCTGAGACCATTCAACGCATTCTACAACCTTACAACATACGAGTCGCACACAAACCTGTTACGACTTTAAGACGTTTATTGACTAACGTTAAAGACAAGGACAAACCACTTAACAGACAAGGGGCTGTTTACAAAATAGCTTGTTCCGACTGTGACGCGACTTACATTGGTGAGACCGGCAGGAACCTAAACACTAGACTTACAGAACACAAACGCGCCACTAAAAACAAAGACCCTAACAATCACATTGCCGAACATCACAAACACACTGGACATAGCATTAATTGGGACTCTGCCGCTTGCATTACACATTGCACTAATTATCACCAACGCCGCATACTTGAAAGCTGGTACACAAACTTACAACAGAAACCACTTAACCGTTGCCAGACACGCCCTCCACCATACACCAGACTAACTAACGAATTAAAACTCACCGACAACAATACGAGTAACGCCTCCACACGCGCCGACATCCCTTTCAACAACACATCCAACGAACCAAACGCATAAATACCGTCTCTGTCTGTTCGTTTCCTCACTCTGAAGATGACTTCCACTCAGGTTGTCGAAACGTCAGATGTCAACAACAGTCTTTCTCAAGACTACACTATACACCCGGACCATCACACAACACCTACATTATTAAAATGTACAAATATGTTTGCGATCAGAATCTCAGATGTGCGGTTTTCTAGCAAACTTCGTTTGGCTTGAGGGACATAGCAACAGTAACTATGAAGTTTCGGAACCATGAATTGCTGCAAGTCTAATCTTGGTTTTCAGTTTTTAGTCACTTCCTCTAGAAACATTACAGTGCGACTACTCCAACCAAGGCCACGCAAACAAATTTTCAGATAAAGTTTTAATGTACATTTTTGACACTAAACGAGATTTGTTGCGAGTTTCTACAGCATACGATGCTTCTTGCTCAATTTCAATATAATTTGAATACAAACAAAGCAAATTCCGTGCATTTAAGCGAAATTTCAAACAGAGATTCTATTGTTTATATACTCAATCGTGATTGGATATTTACATGAAAAGTTGTTTGGTTGGAGTAGTCACACTGTAACAACGTTCCTTAAAAACAGGCTATGAAATGCCGATTATTTCTGCAATTTTTCTCGGAAAGGAACTTATTTGCGATTTAGAAAGCATTTCTTGACGAGCAAAGAATGGATAATAACTGTCCCTGTTACAACATGATCGCTAAGTAAGGTTTTGGCTAATACCCAGGGAAAAAACACCAGACTAACCACACTGAATTAAATAAAACAACAATATTATTATAATCACAAAAATATCTATGTAAGCAACGCAACAACAACAGCAACAATAACAATAACAACAAAAGTATATGTTTGGTAAATCTTGAAGGTCGAATAGTTTCTATAAATTTTTGAAATCTCATAAAAGTTCAAAGACATTTTTGCTCTGGATGAATATTTGGACTACAAAATTTTCTATACTTTACATACGAGTACAATCTTTTAAGAATTAAAAATACATAAATTTGGAAGTCTTTAAATAAATTTGGAAAATATTTTTTAAACGTAATAAAAATGTATAAAAAAGGTTGCGCCATTTCATAGCAGTACTAAACGTTTCTATAAATAAATACTTATTGTAAAAGTATTAAAAATATAAATTTTGAATCTAAACTATCGTTTCTTGAGTTCCAACTTATTTCCCTACCAGGCATTTTTTAGACCAAAATTCTCAGTTAGACAAACAGTTACATCTAGCTTTAATACAAACAACACATATAAGGCATGATAAACAATGGATGTTTGTACCGAAGCTCGACCACAATGCATCATGTTCGTAATCTTCAATAAGGCCTATTCAAGCGGAGATTTTTCCCCACTATGAATACGATAATATTACCTTTTTCTACAAAGTTAAATAGATTTCTTGGAATTAATTTAAGCAATTCGTTTACTACTGATTTTCTTTAGATAACTTAGTTGTAAAATTAGCAAGCTCTATTGCAGCCTTCTTCATCTTTAAATACCTTAAAGCATCAAACAACTGTTCAATAGTACCATTATCAGAAGATATTACCCATTTTTCAAGTATCTGACTAACCTGTTCATGCCCTGAATATTTCTGTCTGCATTCATCTACGAATTCCTTGCTAATTCCTAAGTAACTGGCGAGTTTTTGTTCCCGATAGCCATCATGGTTTTCGGCCACGATGTCGATGACCTTGCCCTTGATGTCATCATCTGATGATCTAAGGGGGGTTGTAACTAGACAATGGCCTAGAATATAACAAACAAGGAAAAATTACTAAATTTAGATAATCGAGCACCAAGTATTAGATACATAGCACGGTTCGTACAACTTCGTTTATAAGGAAAAAAAAAACTTATCAAGGACTTTTCAAGGGCAAATGTTCAATTTTAAAGGACAGCAACATAGGTTATCTCCCATCTTAAGTAGTGTTTCTGTTCAATTTTGTGTTACCATTACATGTCAGCAATCCTTCTAGAGTTTGTTTCGAGCTGTAAGGGAGTGGTCATTATTTATGGGGAAGGGGATTGGTGAATGGGGAGGGGGTCTAAAAACGTTTGGTCACCCATTTGAGGGGGGGTCAAAAAAGTTTTGGTTGACAGCCACCTGATGTCTGTTTTTAGTAAGCAAAGATAAACTTCTTGCTATGAGAAAACTCAGTTGAGTGCCCACAAAACCATACAAAGAATATATATTTACTGCGATTTTCATAATTTCGCGGACACCGAAGTTGTAAGTTACCCGTTGGAATAGGCTTTTTCACTGCCGCTAGTAAAAAATATAAAAGGTACCGACCGGGTTTTTTTTGATTGACGGCAGCGAAAACGCCGTTTTGTATGTTGATATTTTAACTTCGTTGTCCGCGTAATTATGAAAATCGCAGTAATTGGCTAAACAAGCAAGCAGGTTTTGTTTTTGGAAACTATTCAACTAGTTAATAATTTGTTAGCTACTTCAGGGATGTGAAGTAAGGAAGGGGGGGGGGGGGGTCAAAAAAGTTTCTCTAATGACATGAGGGGGGATAAAAAAGTTTCCTTGAGCTTATAAGAGAAGTATAGAAAGCATTTGATGTTGACTCCCCCATTCACCAACCCCCCATCCTCATAAATAATGACCACTCCCTAAAGATTGGTTAAATGACCGCCAATTCGCAAGAACCAAGGATAACCAAAATACATGCTTGCCCCACCCAAATACCCCAAGTATTACTTTTGCAACAGGAAAAAGAACTTATCGGCGCCATTGCATTTAAAAATGAAAACTGACCGAAAAAAAAACTGAAAACTAAAGTTTTCTATAAAACCTTAGTTAGACTAATTGTGAAATTTGTCAAATCCATCAAATCCAAGGACTATTTCTATTTTCTTAAGGACTTTTCCCAATATTCAAGGACTTTTCAAGGAAAAACAGAATTCAAGGACTTTTCAAGACAAATGATGAAATTCAAAGACTTTTCAAGGTTGTACGAACCATGCATGGGCCTAATTTGAACCATGCATAGGCCTAATTTCTTAAAAACTACCTACCTTTATACAGATAGTCTGCTAGGTACTTAGCGCCTTCAAATTCTTTCAACGTGTTAAGCAAATCCTCGAGACAATCCTTCTTTCTTGGAAATTTAGAGAAAAACTCCTTTGCCCCATCTGTATTCCATTTGTCAGTAATTAAACTTTTCACGTAATCCAGGTCTTGGAAATACTTTAATAGTTTTATTGCAACATCTTCTGGAATTTTGCGTAACTCCTCCAAAGCAATTCCAAAGTACTCTATTACATCCTGGACCATTTTTCAAGAAAAGAAAAACATCATGACGTAAGCGGATTAAGTCGTGATAAATTAGTCATAAATGAAGGCGATGGTGGTCTGTGGTCTCCTCTTGTCAACTGAGAAAACGATCGAATTTTGATCAGGGAAATATGTTGGAATATATTTCCATGATTCCTCATTGTCCACGGTATGGAAACATATTGGAAGTGCGATTTCGAACATATTTTCATACCTTGGGAACGATGTGTGAATAACATCTCTTGAGTTTCGCGAAATGGTATGGAAGTGATGACTTGATGATAATTCCACGATTTCTCAATTTTCATGGTATCAACATATTGGAAGTTGCACTCCCAGCTTATTACCATTATTCGGAGCGCGTGCATATTTTTTTAGTTCATGTGCACTGACGTGTTTTAAGAAGCGTCAAAAATATATACATTTTTTAAAAAATCCATAAAACCGTATCTTAGTGTTTTGATTGGAGGAATAGTGTCCATGTCGTGTGACGGTTAAGTTTTTCACATTATGGTGGCAAAAGGAGATACAAAAAAGTTTTTACCGATGAATCGATGTCACTTTCTGATTTTGTTTTTAATGACAGCCTGCAAAGACGGTTTTCCGGGTTTCTTTCGGTGAAGTCGTTGAAGTACTGCAGTACTATTCGTTTGTTCTTCGTGTTAATACAAAACTGCTTGTTGCATTCTTTGTCCTCGCCAAGAAATCTGTTGAAAAGTAACACAAACATAATTTAAAATATACACTACGAGAGCAAATTGGACCCCCAGTATTTACACATTTCCAATTTTTATTTCTAACACAAACTTGAAAGACTTCCCGTAAAATGTAGTTAACCCATATGGACCCCTTGCAGCAATTTCCAAAAGCAGCTCAATTTGGAGGACGAAAAAATAGAACATTTCCAGTCTTCGAATTCCAGGAGTAAAATTTTCTTGTTTTGCCCTCCAGATTGAACTGCGTTGGGAATTGCTGCAAATGGTCTATACGGCCATCCTATTTACTCGAGAAAAAACCCTTTGTCCCAATCTGACACATCTTGTAGATCAGGATAGGCCTTTTCCCTGCACCTCATGGGCCGATCTCCATTGCTCTCTACTAGAGTAGTGAACAATTTCCCTGTGAAGAGACAAAGAAACCTTTTAGACCATCAAAAACCAGCGTAAGATTAAGTAGGCCTAGGGCAACAAAAAGCTTTTTGTTACTATTTTTAGCTGCATATCCACATCAATATTTGTTTACTCACCTTCCATTTTGTCATTCAAAGTGTCCTGTCGGTCCAGGGCAACACAGGTCAACTTCAAGTCAACATCATCGCCGCCAGTTTGTCCTTTCTTCTTATAGGCAGCAAAACTAACATCATATTTGGGACAAAACCAATACATATAGCAGCTATTGACCGTGTCTACAACATACTTTGCTGCATCAGAGCTCGTCAAGGGCCAAAACCTGCAATGTCAGAGACTGGAATAAATAATGATCCATTGAAAGGGCAATATGTTAATAATACATTTTATATCGCTATCGGGATTGCATTACACGGACTACGTTCCTGAACAGAAAGACATTGATGCGTTTCTTAGTATTTAAAATCGATAAATGGCACTTTTGTATGACGGCACGCGGCACTCTCACAGTACGGAATTGAATATTAATCCATTGGTCCAACCGCTAATGTCCATCAATAAAGATGCTTTGAAGGGGCACCATCAAAGTATTTGTATTCATCTACACATCTTTATTGTTTATCAAGTTATCTAGAACCAAAAGATAAAAGAAAAAATGTTCTTACGCTGAAAAATGGTCGACGCTAAATTCCATAAAACCGTTCACTATTTTAAAATCGCTAACATTCTTCCACTCTCCATTTGAATCGTTGTCGAAATCCAAGCGAAGTAGCCGAGGAATAACAGAGGCCTCAGCAGAGTGGAGTGGAATTCTAATTTTCACCATCTTTGAAAACCTGACATATTGGAATCCATGGAATACAAGTGCTGGGTAGGCAACAATGTGCTCATCCATTAAAACTTCTTTCTTGGGTAATACCTGCGGTAGTGGGCAAAAAACGTAAATTAAAAATTGGTAAATTAGTAAGTTTGTTAAAGCATACACTCATTTTTGTTACATAAACTTGGGACTCTCCAATTTAGGTTTTCCTGTTATCAGGCAGATTGAGGTAAGCGGTTGTTGATGTTGTTTGATTGTTTGGGTGTTTGGTTGTTTGTTTATTTTTTCTTCTTTGTCGATGAAAACTACACTGTACTGTTGTGCTGCGTTGCTAACGCGTTGTCTCTCACCACTTTTTTACGTGAGTGCAGTTCTTTGATGGTTATCTCCAAGCTGTACTTCCTGTCTCTCCCTTGGCTGTAAAGTGAAATATTTTTGGGTTACCTGCATTGCTCCATGGATGGTCGTATTTGCAACAGCTCCTTCAGGGAACTCAACTGTGACGTCATCACAGACAGAAGACCTGACAACACACCCTTTGGGTGTGACTTCAAATCGATCTGTGACTAGTCTGCTGACAACAGCTAAAGTCGATAGTTCTTTTAGGTGCACTTGAACAAAATGTGATCTGCAGTATTCTGGAGCATGTGAATCGTCTTTAAGCACTAAATAAATACAAAGAAAAGGGCACTCAACAATGAATCCAACAAAATATAGTAAGTCCAAAACGTCCCGTAAAATGAAGTGCCTTTTTGTCGAGACTGTTTCAACATCCAATTACTATCTAGCTTGTTCGGTATATTTCTCTTTTTATTTGCTGTAAAATAAAGTAAGATTTGATGTATCATGCTAGATAGCATCCCTCAGAACGCAGCATTAAATAACCAGAGTGATGTTTGCTCCAAGAAGACAAACAGATGCGAAATATAGGAATTAAATATCAAGATTTTTCAGTTGAGAACAAAACAGATTTCTTTGCTGTCGACTGGAAGATTAAACTTATTGAAACATGAACGAAGGGCAAGCGGCATCCGGTTCATGTTGGAGCAAATATGGCAAAGGAAGTTTTTAGTTACCTTCTTTTTCTTTCCATGTTGTGTCTGTAGCATCGAATACCTTTACTATCGTTTCATAGCCATATTTCTTGCCAGGCCCAGAGTGCAAGAGGGTTACAATGATGGGTTTTCGCAAGCACAAAGTACTTGGCCCTACTTCCACGATATAGCTAGCTAGACCCTCGGTAAACTTTGAAGGGGAAAGAATGGGGTGAGTACTGAAAGCTTTGCATTTGACTTTGGATGGTTCGGTGACGGTGTTTGGCGGGAAATAGAGCAAATGCCCATAGGTGGAGTGGTTGTAGTAGCCACCATGTTCGTATCTGGAAAGCCAAAACCATCATTGAAATTTTAGTACAGGACTGGGGCATGAATTAATAAGGCTAATTTATTTGAGACCTGAGGTCCAGCAAATCCCATCATTAGAAACAACACATCAACAATACCAAGTTTGCTAGGTTTGGTGACGTTTGGTTGAAAATTATCTTTTTAAAATATTTTGGGCGTTAACATAATATAGGGACGTAGTTCATGTCTGTTGACACGCTTATGGTGTTTCATATATACCGATTGTTTCAAACAAACAAACAAGCAAACAAACAAACAAACAGAGAATTATTTTGGGAGTTCAGAGAGTTTACTGGGAGCAATCTTGAGAGTAATAACGAAAGAGAAACGTGGATCCATAGCTTATTTCTCAATCTTCCTTTCCCATTCTTCATTTTTGGTTATTGTGTAGTGACATTAACAAACTCACACATTAATCTCGAATTCAACTGATTCATCGCTACGGGCACTATGTGAAGTCTTTTGCTGTAGATTCTCTTCACCAGCTTCCTCTGCCATTTCCGCCTCTTCGTCATCACTTGGTGGCTCAATTGATCCGGTTGTTTCTTAAAAGAACATATAAAATTTATTGTGTCACAGAAAAGGGAGAGGAGCTATCAAAAATAAATAAACAAAAATCATTACCGACGCTTTTCCATTCTTTTCTATTCGCTTGGCAGGCGAATGACAGGGGCGGATCCAGGATTTTTTGAGGGAGGGGTGAACCATTTATGTTTAAGACTCGAGCACCAAAAATAGATAATAATAAAGCCATCATTGACTATAAGTCGCTCATCTCAGGGTGCCGGGGGGTGCGCAACCCCAGCAGCCCTTCCCTGGATCCGCCCCCGAATGAGCATTTTAAAGGGAAAAATTGCGCGACTGTTACTGATTGGCAAAAAGATAGGATTTTATGTATTTAAAAGAAACGTAACGTTAGATTTCTAATGTCGTGTCCCTCACGGTATACTTTTGATCTCAAGAATTAAGTTTAAAGTTTGTTTGCCATGCAGCCGTGTAGCCTGGAAGAATCCCGAGCAGAATTCATTCAACATTGAAACGAAATATGACTGTTTGCTGCAAAGGGCCTATTACGCATCGAATCTAGGATTTTAAGTAGAGGCGTGCACGCCAAATAAAAAAATAAAATTTGTTCTTAGTTCCCTCTCGTCCAACTAGAGTAACGCCTGTTTAGAAACTAGCGAACATCTACGAGCAAGAGCAGCTAGCAGTTTCAACCGGTTACAGAAGCAATTAATGGCGCAAAACAACGTTCAATGGTTTTCTTTTGTAAAATGATTTTCCTGAGCAAGGATGGGGGAGGTTTCAGCAACCGGTGAAACAACCTACATCCGCCCCAGGCTTTCCACTATCAGTTATTACTGAGTTTAACTGTAAACGATTACATGGGCAACTACGCAGATTATCGAAGAAAACGTAGACTTGGCTAAGATTGGCTGAATTGGTTTTGGATGAAATTTCGTGGCAGAAATACAAAATTAGCCAATCAAAGCCCACTTTCTTTACGGAACTTCTGTTACAATGTTACAACGAGCTTTATTCAACTAGGAAGCGTGCAATATTGCGTGAGGGTTTTTCACACAACCTTTTCAGTTGAAATCCTCGTCTTACACGTTTCCGCCAATCAATGATTTGGTTGGTTCTTACCTTGAGGAGACTGCGTCTTTGTTTCCTCTTCCTGAAATGGATAAAAAAATACAGAATTAAAGTGCTGTTCCTCACTGTTAGTACAGAGAAATTCTGGTAACACACACTAGAGGTTTTTCGTGAATTCGACTAGCGATAAGATACATTTATATGTAGAACGATAATGTCAGATCGGCAAGAAAAGCAATAATAATTCAAACTTGAAGACGTTTGATTTATCCTTCGTCAAGAGATTCGTATTCGCAGCTTACATACGAGACACTGATTGGCCTTCAACGTGTATAAAAATTGAAAAAGGTTCTGCACTGGCAGCCCATTTGCAAAGCTTCGTACAACAGACAGAAAGAAAGAATGGCACCATACTTTGCACTCACCTTTTCTATCTCTTTAATTTTACTTTCAAATTCACTCAGCTTGTCCCTTTTCTTCAACTTTTTGCACATCTGCTTGAATCTAGCGCGAATCAGTAACCTGGAAACGCTGTGATTATCATCAGGTAAAGATTCCTCCATTTCAAAAGCTTCTTCATAACTTTGCAAAGCTGCTTGACGGTCTTTTCTCCATTCATGAATGATTCCAATCAAGTACAAAATCCTTACAGTCTCTGCGTGTTTTCCAAGCCGTTTATTTCTCAACTGGTAGGATTCCTGTGCATATCCAAGTGCTTTGTCATACTCTCCAAGCCCGATCAGAATATTGGCAAGGTTTCTTTTGAACGTGGCCGTGTGTTCTGTTCCACTCACATCCAACTTTTCTTGCAATTTAAGAGATTTTTCCATCCACTCCACCGCCAAAAAATACTCTTTTCTTGCATTTTTCTTAGCGAGAAAAGGTTTATACCATTTCTTTTCTTCTAACCTCCCAATCAAGTCATGAACCTGAGCTATTTGATTATAATATGTAGGAAACTCCCAGTGATCTTCACTTCCAACAAGCCTCTTTTTCATCTCCATTGCATCAAGGTAATATGATTTAGCTATCTTAGGCTCTTGAAGCTCCATGTAGCAGTTACCAATGAGATTTAAGCCACGAGCAGTTAAAGTGCTATTTTTACCTTCCATAAACATTTCTCTCATTGAAATTGCCTTTTTTAAATTCACAATTGCTTCTTTCAGGAGCTTCCTACCATTTTCCTTTCGTCGTTCTTCCGCAGCCAATTTTGTGGCATCCATCCATTTTATCTTCCCAGAAGAGTGCAAATATAAGCTTTTGACTTGGTTCATCTGTTCAGATGTTGCTGTTTGCTGTGCTTTTTTGATACATTCATTAGCCTTCTTTAATGTAGATTCAGAGTGTCTTGTTCCCTCCACATCAGACGTTTGCATTGATTGCCAGCATCTCATTAGTGCACTTGCTAGCCATTTGCCTATTGACAACAATATAAAATCAATACAATTTCAGCTGAGTTCCACCATCATTGCATGCTGCGTTGGTGCTGTTACCACATAACCCAAAACATAAAGTCATCCAATACAATCAGTATTAAGGGACTGTTCATTAATTATGCATGGAAGGGGGTGTTCAAATATCATGATCTCTTACTTAAGGGAGGTCTTGAAAAAACTACAGACAAGGAATGTATTTTAGCAAGGAGTTTCCTGCTGGTGGTGGTGGTGCTGGTGCTGGTGGTGCTGCTGGTGCTGCTGGTGCTGCTGGTGGTGCTGCTGCTGGTGGTGGTGGTGGTGCTGCTGCTGCTGCTGGTGCTGGTGCTGGTGGTGCTGCTGGTGCTGGTGCTGGTGCTGGTGCTGGTGCTGGTGCTGGTGGTGGTGGTGCTGGTGGTGCTGGTGGTGGTGCTGGTGCTGGTGCTGGTGGTGCTGGTGGTGCTGCTGCTGGTGCTGGTGCTGGTGGTGGTGGTGGTGGTGGTGGTGGGGAGGTTGAAATTTATGGGAGGGCATAAGGGGAAACTTTATAAGAACTTGAAGTGAACACCGGGGGTGAATTTTATTCATTTTTCTATGATTTTCCTCCAGCCCACCCCCCAGCCATAAGTAATGAACAGTCCCTAAACAAACCAAATATGTTCACCAAGCAGCTTTTTACCACAACACTTTAGAATGTTACTTCACTAGTAATTCTACTCGAGTTTGAAAAATTGCTAATGCCACTCTATGCTTGATTAGAGTATGCAACACAGAAAGAAAATACAAATCATGTATTCTCATATATCTAGTACATGATGAAGGATGGCGTTTTGATTTGACTACTGAAAATGAAATAGATTTTGCATAATGCAGTGTTAAAACCTCTGAATTTTACAAAGAATGTATGGGTAACATTCAACCTTTTTTAAATAGCTGTATATAATTTGGTTTTCAACTGAAAATTGTCAATGTAATTGTTAATCTTGAACACTTTTACAATACCAAAGACTATAAATGTACCTTGATTTTCAGCAACTTCAGCCCATTTTTCAAAGAGATCTCTTCGTTCATGTCCATCTTTTAAAACTTCAAAGAGAATCCCCATCAGTGCAAATTGATTGTGGTCCTCGGTATGAAGCAGTTGGTCAAAAACTTCTTTGATTTCTTCTGATAAGTCAAGTGTAAGCTCAAAATTTGCTCTGTTTACCTCTAACTTGGAGTAAGTTTTAACAAATTCACTCTCCAAATTATTGGCAAGTTTGGTCAACTTGCCTGAAAAATGCTTAAAGAACTCTTTCTCTCCTTGTATCAACTTGTCTTTAAAGTCAGAATGTTTGTCACAAAAGTATTTTACAAATTCTTTGAACAATCCATGGGTGTCATACTTTCTCTTTCCATCCACATCTTCTGCCGTGATGATTTTTTTATTCACTAACAGCTCCAGATCAAGTTCAGTATCATAATCTGAGGGAATTTCAGCAATTTTCATTGCAGTAGACACTGAGAAAGGACGACGGAGTAAAGAAATCTTGACGGCAACTTCTTTCAGGTGGTCTGTTGGAATTGTCTCAAATAATGCACTAATACAAGCCAACTCTCTAGGTACACCATTTTCTATCTGTGTGGTTATTTTCCTTGCTACTTGTATTGGTGTATGGTAATTTTGCCTCAAAAGTTGTCCTGCTTTTTCTAGCAAATATGGAATATCCCGACAGAGTTCAGAGATTTGAAACAAAGCGTTGTCAAGCTCTTCTTGTAAAATTTCATGGACTTCCTTTCCTCTATTGGTGATAAATTCTTTGGAATCTTCTTTTCCAAGTGGTTTAACTTCGTATTCACTAAAATACTTTCTTTTCAAAGAAGATTCATTAACTTGCACTTGAGAAGTAAGAATGAATTTAAGTAATTTATTCTTACAACCATTCGATTCAGTAACTTTTACCAAGAATTCTGTGAATTCCTTTTTCGTATGAGAATTATTCAGAAGTTGCTCGACATTATCAAAAATAACAACGGTTTTTTCAGTGAGCTTTTCATTAAGGTACTCAAAGATTTTATCTTGTATATTCGACTTTCCATATTTAATACCAGAACGCAATAGAGTAAGACAACAAACTGTTTCCATATCTTCAATATCTCTTAGATCAATAGTCAGTATTTTAAATTTTCTAAATTGTTTAGAAACCTCTTTGGCTAATGTTGTCTTTCCAACCCCAGATTCTCCGAATAAGTTTATGCCAGGCACATGGGGATTTGTTAGACGTTTATTAATTTCTTTTACGTCATTTTCTCTTCCAATGAACGCATCTTTCTTTTCTGGCATGGAGACCTTGTGTTTCTGAATAACATCTTTCATTTCTTCTGGTTTAGAAGTTTTCTCCGCCATTTTAGACAGGATCCTGGCAGTTGACTGTCCATCGTCTATCACACCTTGTTTGTGAGCAATTGCCAGTCCTTCTCCCAAGTTGACCTCTTTGCTCTTTAGCTGCAAACCCCACTTTGCGTTCATGTCGTCTAAAAGACTAGTTTTATCCTCTTTAGTTAAGATATCGTCAAGTTCTGTGGCCAAGTTTAGGAAATGTTGAGGAAGTTGTACGTCTGCGGCCATTTTGAATTTTTGCCAAGCTGCTCAAACCACAGGGAACCCACTAGTAAAGAGAAGCAATAAGGTCGTTCCTATTTTGAAACTTTTATCTTGCTCGCATTTCGTCGACTCTTCAATGGAGCACATTAAAATGCTGTTTGTATAATAATGTTTCATTAGGTAAACAAGTTTCGGCAAAGACAATTTTCTATAATATTGTTTGTCTTTGATTTTGTTGCGATGGCGCGCAATAACATATAATGTGAAAGGTATTAAATTTAGAAATTCGTTGGATGGCATGTATTTAATGAGACTAAGTTTCTTCAACCAAAAAACAATTTATTTTTCCGAGCTTTCGGGCTCAAAGGCCC
>JAAAQI020189218.1:0-19079 GCA_011800005.2 Stichodactyla mertensii
GGGAGGTATTGGCCTCCCGAAATATTGTAGTAAAACTTCAAGACTTTCACTATGGTGTACTGAATTCTTCTACTATTGAGTTTTCATACTTTACATATTCAGTTAGATCTGAAAAGATCCACCATATACCGGCAGTTTTGTTATTGGTTCGCCCTTAGTATTATATCTTTTTTCTAGGCAGGAAAGTACAACAAGCCATTACTTGAACGCCAAAGACGAGTAAGAATAAATAAAAGTCTCGAAGAGATTAAAGATCTTATTCTCACTAGCTTATACAAAGACGTAAGTATCCAAGTGTGATAATTAGTTTCTCGATTGTTGGATTTTGTTGGATTTAACTCGCAACTTGAAGATGGTGGAAGCAGATGAACAGAGCTGGAGAATAGAATCCCCAAGAGATTGTGATAATTTTAAAACATTTTGTTGAAGCTGTTTTGTTGGTTTATTTTAGGATCCGATGATGCTCGCCGAGAAAAGGAATGAACGAATGGACAAAGCAGAAATACTTGAAACTGCAGTGAATTATATCAAACATCACGTCTTTCTACAGAATGGTAAGGAGCAACTAATGAAATGTCTAAACTCTAAGTTCAAGAACACGGTTCTCATTTTACAATTGTGCATTGAACTTGCTTGCTTTGGCGCGAAATAAGTCTCACTTTCTACGTTTGGTTGTCACGCGCGCATAGCAGATGTTGCCAGAATGCCGAACGAAAACCACAGGGTGTAACGGCAATGTGCATCCAGTTAAGAGAAAGATCTTTTGTTTGACCGTTCGAGTCTTTTAGCATCAAATGGACCGTGATAGTCATTCCGAGTATTCACTGTAATTAACCCCCTTTTTACTTATACATCTATTACTTATCTTATAAGATTTTTTTGTGCTTTGCTTTTATTCAGCTTCTAGATCTACTACAACGTCTAGTCTCCCGACACCACCACCTTACGAACATCTTATCAACCCACGATTGCCTAACCTGAACACAGTACCACCACCAGCTATGGCAAACACGAACCATCCTGTATCAAAACGCTTGAAGATTAATCATTCACATCCAGCACAGCAATGGATAGGCCTGCCAGGATGTACGGATCGCTGTTGTATTCCGCATTACTACACTGTTAGCCCAATACCTTCGCGAACGCTTTCCAAGACTCGTGGCAACGATGCTGACAACAAAGAAGACAGAACAACCGAACAAAGAATTGAAAAAGAAGGCTTAGAGTACAGTTCAGCGGTGTGGAGACCTTGGTAACTTTTTGGCTTGAGACCAAATATTTTGCTAATCGGCTGAAAAGAAGCTGAACTTAAATATTGGACACTGAATAGGAAATACATCTATTAGGTTGCTGAAGATTTTGCTGCATCATGGTAAATGAAAGTGGGCTATTGGTTGACATCACCAATAGTGCATTTGGTCTTGGTATACATGGGTGCAGCAAAACCTTCAGTAGCCTTTTTTGAAATAGCCGTATAGTTCAGATAACTGAATAATATCCCTGTTTAAGAGTTTAAAAGTTAAACATAGCTCTTTCGTTGAAACTATTTCCCCCGTTTATGCATAAAGGTAATATACAAGACAACATAGACCGCCGCCAAATTGGCATGGATGATGAAGCAATGTTTTTGGAGGAGACAAAACCCAGTGAATGTATACAATTGAACTGATACTCTAACCTCGATTTAAAACCATTGTTCGGTAAATTAGCAAGCCTTGTGCTTGATGAGTTAACTCAACAGCAAATGTTAAACTTAATGTTAGAATACATGTAATATTTTTCAATATCATAGAATAAGGACGATCTGCTGGACAGATCTGTTTCAATATACGAGGTACGTTGAAATGATCAGTAAAATAAAAATCTTTGAATACATTTTGTCAGTACTGCTTAATTCTTCAGAATTCCACACAACTGCTCTGAACGCATGCTCAAGCGATGAAAAAGTGAGAACTAATGCGCAAAGCATTGTTGATCAAAACCTCCGGCACTCAATCTGTATTCAAAATCATTTCTCGCCTGGTTTTTTAGATAATTCACAGATAAAATTTCACATTATTTAACGATTTTGGACTTCCTAGAACTCTAAATATATCTGATCAAATTGTCAATAGTTTTCAGGTAGAAAAAATCGCTTGGACAGAGAGCCGGCCATGAAAAATCATAACGGGCTATAGTTAGAAAAAACTATTTCCGCTCAGCTGGAAGTGTCGTTATTACCACAAACTTGGTGCTCGCTTTTTCATTACGTGAACAGGACTTTCAATTCTATCAGCTGTGACTAACAACTCGGCGAGGACATGCACAAATAAGGATTGGAAATCTCCGAAACCCCACCGAACTGGCATGATTTTTCATTGAAGTCATCATCTGTGCGCGTGTAAACAGCACACGAATCCCGCGCTGAAACGTTCTGGTTTGGTCATGAATGCGTAGTCTTCTTCGTAGTGAAAACATTATCAGTTGCTACCCTTACCCATCTATGCTAAAAGCATATTTTTCACAAATCTGTGGACAAGGTAGTTTAAGGACCAGTTGTTTCTAGACTTTATTTTATTCTGATGAGATAGTTAAGGGTTTTTCGTGTACCTGTCCGCCATCTTTCAGTAATCTTTCTAAAGAACAAACCGCACCTCTTCCATGCATAGATTAAATTGACAATGCTGAGTTACCTCCCTTGTTACCCATAATTCTCTTAGATTTAGCGAATGCAAGCTAGGTAAGACGTCAAGGAGAAAAGTATACGAAGGAAAGTTTGGAAATTGAGCAGAAAACAATTGCCAGACGTCTGTGAGGACACGGTGGAGAAGCAGATTTATTTAACTTTAACTAATATTTTTCAGACATACTTGCCCAAAAATACGATAAGTTTTCAATGTCTGCTGACCTTGTTCGAGCGCGGGAAACCCCTAAGAGTTATGGGTAACTCCATGAAGGCGAGTAAGATAGCCACATAACCAGCTCAAGTTATCGCATTAAAGATGTATAGTAATAATCCCAGCAGATGATGCCTGCTAACGATTTCGTACGCATAGAGAGCTGTTAAGTTGTGACGTATTTCCGGGTCCAATTTTTCACAAAATGTGATAAAATTAAACCAAAACGTTTATCCACAATTCCTCCTCTACCTGTAATAAACAGGCCTATGTACACCAATTCCTACTATGAAGAAAAAAGCAAGAAAAATCTTCAAAGAACTGCTTTTCATTTTGGATCCGGAAGTCGTTTTTCGTTCGAATTACGTCACACTTAACAGCTCTATAGCACAGGGAAATCACAGATGCGCATCTTTTTATACATAGTACGCTGACCTGTCGATCGCAGTACGACTGTTGATCGCAGTACGAGTCGGTAATATTTTATAGTTCCACAAACGCGACAGTTCATGCTTGTGCCGTCAGCTTACGAGAACATGATGGCTAAGATAGCGGGTTAACCAATGAGCTATGAGATTTCGGATGGATCAAGTCCCTACTGCACTGTCATCATGAGAGCAGTTTCCGTACGAGTGGAAAACGTACGCTACTGACTTACAGCACGTAAACGGTACGGTATGTAGTAACACTGAAATGGCTTCCTATTGTTTTCGGGTGAATAATCTAATCACAACACGTAGTTACTGTTACGGTTAAGTGCGATACTGCTACAAATTGGCCTTACCGTGTCACACTCATACGAAATCCGCTCTAATGGAATGAAGGCATAATAAAACGATGCCACCCTAGACTACGAAAGTTCTCCTTTCCGACATCTACTCAGTCTTATTAGTACCGATTACTGAAAGAAAGTGGACATGATGGGAAGTCAATCTTATTTAATACAACAGGACTGAATCAAAACTGTTTAGAAGCAATTTCGACCAATCTTTAAGGGTAGTCTGAATGAAGATCACATTCAACAACTCCTCTGTTTATTAATTCGGAAGTTCTCAAAACACAAAGTCATTGTAAGGTAAACTGACTGTTCAGGTAAGGAGGGCAGGAAATTTGCCTACGATTGCTCGACGATCTTGCGCCGAACAATTATCGATCTTTCAGATCAGCCTTTCAGATCAGCCATTAAAAGTTCCTAGTTTTTAATAAAATAATTTAGATCTTATTAATATACATTCATTCATTCATTTGTTCTTTATTTCTTTATACCCATTGGTCTGTAAATGAGTTGAACTCCCGCCCACTGAGAAAATTATAAAATAGACCCGACTTCCACTTCCCCATCTTGCCGGCTGACCAGGCCTTAGGACACGCGAGAGAGACTGGAATTGAGCGTTAAATCTTTAAGACCACGCCCTGAAGATCATTCACTTTAGGGGGGGGGGGTCTCAAATTCAATTCTGAACGCATGTCAAACCTGGAATGCCAGGTCAAAATGAAGGAGCGAATGTACACGAACCCAAACCTGACTCGTCCCAGCCTGTTGCCAGTCGATGGCGCGAATCCGTTCCTTTGAGCGCGCGACCAGAAAAAGCCTGACGACGAGTCAGGACCCACCCTATCGCTTTCTCGATCAAAAAACCAATCTCAAAGAGGCTAGAAAAAACCAACATTACATATCTATAGTTACTCTTTATATAACAAAAATAAACCAACCATTCTGTTCAACGATTCGTTGTTATAAAATTAAATTATCTTCTCGTTGAATAATGTCAACAAACAGTCGGCTTCCGTTTTCGTCGACAATTTTTTCCCCCTCTATCCTCTCTCACTCTCTTTCTCTTTTTAGTACTATGAAGGAAAGCATTATAATAATAAATTGAAATGTATAAATTGAAAACCTTGTGCTAGAGAATAATTTCATAAACAGAATGACGCCAGTCAGGCAGCATGAGCGCAGAATCTCACCTATTAAGGCACGGACACACGATGCGATGTTCCCTGCGACGCTGCTTGCACGGGAAATCGAACGGTGTCTACCCGTGCAAACTCTTGCGCACGACGTCGCAGAAGTAGAAGAATTTCAATTTCAGCGACGTCGCGCGCAACAGTTGCACGAAACACGTTGCAATTTCCCCGTTTCAAGCAAAGTTTTGAGGAATTTCGAAGAAGTAGATTGTGATTGAAACGACTTAAGGATTTACCCAAGCGATGCCAGATCGTTTAGCCCTGGGAGCACGTACATGCGCACAATGCGATTTTCAATGCAACTTTTCAAGCAGTGGTGTTGATGCGCACGGAAAGTGCATATAATGCAGGAAATTGTCAGATGGTCAAAATCTCTTCGTTGCACTTCGATTGCAAAGTTTTCTTAAGACTGAATTTCCTTGTAATTTTTGTTGCAACTTTTGCCACGATTTTTTCTGACTTCCGTCATTACACGAATGCAATGAGAATTGCCACATCAAAGCGCTTCTTTAAGGAGCACCGTTCTTTCTACCCATTTCTAGCAGCCCTTATCAGGACCTAAGCATACTAACTTGATACAAAATGGCTTGCTCTCCGTCAAGAATGCCATATAAAACTGCGCAGAACTCCTTCGGTGGCCAACTGCGAAAAGGCTTCAAGTGTCGAATCAATAAAATATAATCGAGAATTCAATAAAATATATTACAGTCAATAACAAAACCGCGTTTTTTTTTCGGAGAAATTCAAAAGATATCATTAGCTCTGGAGAAAGTGCAACACTCTTGCTGCCCTCGACGTCATCCCACGAACAAAGCGTAACTAAATAGTTACAATTATGACTAGAAATATGTAAATATTACCAAAAAATCGAATTGCAGGAAGTCTAGCATACCGTAAGGACAAGATTACCTATGAGGTAACTGTTGTTTCTGCCCGTTAAGTGGAGGTGCAAATGGTTGAGTATTAGCGGTAGTCACAGGCGTGAATTGAGATGTCGAGCTGGACGGCCATGTGACTCCTTCCACGGCCATCCACGCCGAAGAGTCAGCAGCCCATTGCTTATCTCTGGACGCTTTCCAATGAGAGACTTCTTGTTGATTACCACCCCATGGACCCACTTTACTGACAAAGTTCGACGTGGTTCCGTTTGTTACGGGGGCTTGAGTCTGACTAACCATTTGCCCCATATTTGGAAAGCTAGGGTTTCTGCCAATAGGGAAAGTTCCTGTAGAGAGTTGCGGCGTTTGGCCTTGGGGAGGAGGTGTGGGACCTTTGCGCATTTGGGTAATCGATGTAGATTTGGAAACCATGTCTCTTTGTTGCTGGCTCTCTTTGATTTGGTTTAAACTCATCTTAGTCTCTGTCTTGCCACTTACACTTACGCCTACGACTACCTTCTTCTCGATGGACGTCTTCATCTTGGCTTTGCTTTCGAATTGAACAAGTTGCTCGATTTCTTTATCCGTGTTGGAGAAAGTTTTCTTTGGCTGTGGCAAATCAAGTGCGCATCCATTGGGTTTGTAAATTTCTATTGCTTCGTCGCTGATTCTCTGTCTTGGGAACGAATGAGATCTTTGTGGTTGTTCCGGAGCTTGTAAGGTAGTCTTGGGTTTGGGATTTCGATTTTCGATTTTCTTCCTAAAGCTCATTAGTTCTTTTTCTTGCTTGCGATCCATTTCTTCCCTCTCTCTACGATACCTATGAGTATTTGTGAATTTAGTGATAAGCCGAAAAAAGCATTGCACGCAAAAGAAATTAAAACAAGACCGAGGCAATAAACGTACAACATGTCTGCTTAACTAAAACAAGACAATAAACAGATATTAAACAAATTCATCAATCAAGCAACACTCACTTCATTCGAATTTTCTTTAACTCTTCCTCTTCTTCATGCGTTAATTCTAGAGACGTAATGGCTGCTATTTCGATAGAAATTTGCGACTGAATAGAACGGTTTCTTGATTTCTTCTGCGGAAATGACAGCAAAACCTATTTAGAGTGGCACAGAGCAACTTGTGTACTGTGATTGGGAAGGTTTGTGCATTAATTTACAGCAGATGCTAGTGAGTCAATGACTGTAAGAGAATCCCCCAGTTGGGTTATGTGTGTTTCAGGGTACAACAAGTATTCTTCTTTGGACCTGATTGTATAAAGCAGGCTGGCCAGGTGGAGCGAACTCAGCTGGCCCATTTTTCATGTAATTGCCATGACTAAATTTCAACCGGGCCAGCAGTCTACATATCAGACCCTTAAGAAAATAAGATCTTAAAATCATAACCACATATCATAATCCTGTAATCTGATTTGTTTTGGAATGTTTATTCAGTTTTAATAAATAGCTCAGATGCTAGAGCGCAGGGTAGGAGCAGAAGGGACTGGAAATGAGAGGATTGGATTCCCATGTCTCAGAAAGCTGAGAAACCATTGCGAAGAATAAAGACTTAAGGCTCAGACACACAATGCGATGGTCCCTGTGACGTTTCTTGCAACAGGGAAATTACACCATGTGTCTACCCGTGCCAACCGTGTTGCATGTGATGTTGTGCAAGCAGAAACGATTTCTACTTCAGTGGTGCAGAAAAATAACTGCATGGGTGGACATATGGCGCGGTTTCCCTGTTGCAGGCGACATCGCATCGTGTGTCTGAGCCTTAAGGCTGCATTGGTTATTGCCGACTTGTTTTATCGTGTGAATGCAAGAGTTTTGAAATCTGCAATGTTCTAGTGAAGGCATTGAGCCCATGGCATAAGCAATTTGACGGTGTCCACAGAATGCACCTCGCCACTGCTTTACACTGTAGAATGAAGGCCTCCTGCTGTAACCCAGCGCTAGACTGCAAGAGCATAGCATTTAATAAATTCAAATTCACAGGTCAAACTGACATACCTGATCTAACGAATGTTTGCCTTGAGTAGAGCCACCATCACTGTCTGTCCCTCCTGATTGTTTACTAGGAATCGTCTTCATCCCACTCTCAGAAGATGAGTCACTTTGCCAGCTTTGCTTCCTGACTTCCTTATAGCTAGCCATCTGAATCTGTGCCAGGTTTAGTGTGCCTTCACTCATGCAAGACTGAGATGAATGCGGGCTTTGGTTGCTTTCTTTATTCGCCAAAGACTGTGATGATATCGACGTGAGGCTTTCCATCGAGGAGCTTGGAGTAAGGGAAGGAGGCGACTCAAACTGCCCCACATCCTGAAGTGTGATTTCACCAGCTGGCATCACTGGCATTACAGGTTCTTGGGGCACCGTGCTTGGCACTATCTCAGTGTTCTGAGATACTAAAGCACTTTCAATTATATCAGACACAAGAGCTGTGTTTTTTTCCATAGACGGGCCTGTTTTTTGTACAGTATCTGGCAGAGTTGCAGCAGCCGGTTGATCAATAGTCTTTACAGTAAACCGACCTTTGACAACTTTTTCAGTTTCTTCACTATGAGTCAAAGAGCTAGTGACAATTTCATTAGAAATGTCCGTCGTAGGTTTAAGTTCGCTAGTGGCCAGAACACTAGTAGTCTTAATAGAGTCCATTAGCATTGGAGAATCGAAACTAGTCTGGGTCTGAACTGATAAAGCCTGAGAGGACATTGCATCAGTTATTTGTTTGCCCAGGGTATCTTTGGAAGGTGCAGGTAGTGACCCAACATTTGCGTCTACAGATTTTGTACCACCTACTTTATCAGTGGTACTACTTGCTTCCTCACCTGGAGTCTCAATTGGATCAATTTTTTCCACATTTTTATCCACACTGTCCTTTCTCTCTAATGTTTCTTTGCCCTTTTCATTTAAATCTTTCTTTTCTGCCTCTGAGGAGGTAGCTCCTGCAGGCTTTTCTTTTATTTCTGACTCATTTACCTTTTGAACCATGAATCTTTTCCCAGTATTTGTTTGAGAAACAACAGTTGTCTCCTTTGGTGGTTCTGTGGGTGTTTCACCTGCAGGTTGCACAGCTGGAACCTCTGTTCGAACAGGAAGAGTAACTTGGTTTAAAACGACTGCCTTGGGCCGTTCTTTCTCTGTTGCCAGTGAAGGTGTCTCTCTCTTTGGTTCCACTTGCTTAACATTTGAAACATCCTTTTCCAAAGGAATAGTAACCTGGTTAAGAACTAAAGGGTGTGGTTTTTCTTTGGTAGGAGGTGCAGCAGGAGTATCAGATGGTTTTGGCTGGCTTTGTTCCAAGTCTGGCTTTTTCTCTGCCTTGATTTCCTGAGGAATTACAGCTTGGTTGAGCACAACAGGCTTGGGTTTCTCTTGCACAGGAACGTCAGGGGCTGTGCTCTCTTTAGTGGTAGGTGTTGCCTCTTGTTTAGCTGAAGAGGCCACTTGTGGTGAGACACTTTTGGCTACTGCTGTTTCTTTTGTCTTCTCCTTTGTTTCATCCTTGGCTTCTCCAGCTTTGGCTGCTACTGGGTTTACCTCTTGCCTACCAACTGCAGGTTCCTTTGCTTTCACATCAGGAGCACTGGTTTCTACACCTTTACCCTGCTCTCCAACCCCTTCTGGTTTTGGTTCTACTTTCTTTGCTGGCTCAATCCCTTGTGGTGGTTGTGGTTGTTGCTGTGTTGGAACATTCTTTCTGCTTGTGTCAGGAGATGCAGCTCCTTCTTTTGCAACAGCTTTAGTTCCAGTCTCAGTTACTCCATCAAAGTAACCTCCATCTTTATTCTTTGGACTTCCAGCTCCCTATTAAGATAATAAGACAGTGAACATTAAGAATCCATGATTAGTCTTGTGGCAAAGCTCTTCATTCTCACTCCCAGCTAAAGTGTTAATGCATGGGGTTTTTCATGATCAACTATGGCTTGATACTTACTTGAGGCTGTCCGTGACCAACCAATGATGTTGTCTGTGGCTGGGATGCTTGAGAGGCTACATTTTCTGCAGACCACTGAGTTTCTAGTATGGCTTTGTCAATGATGATCTCTGAGCCACTCTGGCTGGTAGAAGCCTCCAAGATCTTGTTGGATTCTACTATGACCCTTCTTAAGTGATCCTCAAATAGCTGCTTATTGTTTTCTTGAAGATGAGCTGCTTCAATCTATGTGAAAAAGTCAAGAATCTTACCAATAAGAATGAGTTTAATTAAGCTTTTATAAAATAAAACAATATTCTGTGTCGTATGGTGTTTTATCAACACACACAGAATGTTGGGAAAACTAAAGAAACATAGGCAAGTGATTCTAAAGCTTTGAGTATTTTTCCAACATCCCATGTTTTGTACAAAACAGCACAGATCATGAAAAAAGTCAACTCACCATATTGTCAGCAATATCTTCTGGATCATCTATATTCACATCAAAACGAAAGGTAATTCTGTTACTCTTGTATGTATCAAAGGTGCACTCAACCACAACTCCCTCTGCCTTTTTCTCAATTTTTCTCAGCTGGACTTTAGGTAACCGTTCCTTCTTTACCACCTTTGTGGGTTTGTCTTTCTTTTCACTGACGGAAGCTTGGGTGGCAGCAGATTCTGCTCCAAGGGAGGCAACAGAAGCATATAAGGGCACAGATGTTGTAGGTGATGAGTGTGCCAATGAAGGATCTGAAAAACTGGTTGGGAAGCCAGAATCCCCAGTTGCTGGCAAAGATTCTTGTTCCTGTATCACAACAGAGAGCAGTACAGTAGCTTAAAAATTCTGATGTTTAATTTATCTCTATAGCTTTATCAATATTGCAGTATAACAAAACCAGGGTTCAAAATAGCCAGTAAATTTTAACAAGTTTACCAATGATTGGTTGACCAACAGATTAAAAAAAAAGTTTTTTTAAAAAACACAATAAAAACTGCTTGATACAATTTCAAATTAGTTTAATTTAGAGGCAGGAGATTATGGTACCTATCATATGTGAATATTTTTAATATTCAAAAACAGCTTTTGCAAAAATCAAGCCTAGAGGAAAAGCCTTCAAAATTCAGTATCAAACTGAAAAGTTATTTTAAACCCTGAAAACCTGTCAAACAAACACACGGAGTATATCAGCTAGACTTTGAGATCAAGGGGTAAAAAATTACTGTACATGACTGAGCAAAAAGACTTGTATGTAATCATTTCAGTGGTACTTAAACCAACATTTCATGGTAGGTCATGTATTTGTCACTCTTAGAGAAATGACTGCGTAACCTGAAAGATTTAAACTTGCTGTAATCATGACAGTGTCAGTGCAGTTCCAAGCATTTGGATTTACTGAAGAATAATCATGTGCACTGAGACGGGTTCGGCAAATCACATTCATTTTCATTCTCCCATAACGTGGTCATGCCATGTGCCTCAAATATAACTTCCTTGTTTTCTTCTACTTATTAATTTTCAGTCTGACATGTATGTACATGTATTTACTCTCATATATTTTAAGAAATTCAAAAAATAGCCAAGATATATATTAATCTAGCTTCAAAATGCAAACATTATCTTTGTTTAGGTACCACTTGAAAAACATCTCTGGTGAATGAAATTGGTGGCTTTCAGATGGATGTCAATGAATTATAATGGTTAGTTTCACATAATTGAGCAACCACAAAGACTAGTTTGATTAACAGCCATCTAAAGTCTGAAGCCTTGTCTAGAACTTCCAGCAATAAGTAATAATAACACGCTTGCTCAGAAATTTGGGTATAGATGTTTTGTCTACACAGGTTTTTAAGACAATAAAAATTCAAATTTCATCACAGCAAGCAAAGTTAATCCTTGAGAAACATCACAGGAAGTAATTTAGCTCTGCTTGAGTTACATTTATAATTTATTTATAGAAAGAATGAAGAGAAAAATAACATTAAGCCCCTGGCAGGAATCAAACCCAACGTCTTCAGTTTACTAGTCCGATGTGTTAACCACTACACCACAAGGACCAACCACGCTGGAAACGCAGCCGGACAATATAATGTATGTGGCAACTGAACCGAATGCATTCACTTTACATTCGCTTCTAATATATATGCGTACCCAAATTTATGGTGTTCAGCTTACCCATAGAGAAAAATAATGCCCTGGGATCCCCTACAGTTGCCCACATACATTACATTGTCCAGCTGCGTTTCCAGCGTAGTTGGTCCTTGTGGTGTAGTGGTTAACACATTGGACTAGTAAACCGAAGACTTTGGGTTCAATTCCTGCCAGGGCCTTAATGTTATTTTTCTCTTTATTCTTTCTATATCTATATACACACCGAATGCATTCACTTTACATTCATTTATAATTTATTCACAATTGAATAATCAGTAAAAAATTCTCTGCACCAATATACTTTGTAACAATTTTACCTTGGGTGTTACTGGTTGGTTAGCGTGATCAACCGGTGATGCTCTTTGACCATCTTCTAATTTACTTATTGGTTTCTGCAAACAAATATAGATTAGATTTAGAGAAAGTTACCAATTCATAGGTGATAGAGATGCATGATTAGAACTCAAATCTTATTAATTCATAAAATAAGAAAAATCTCTTGTTTAACCAGAACCATAGATGGGAAGCACTAAATGTTTTTCTCTGCTTATGCACCATCTGTTTTTGCAGAGGAATTGGTTCAATCATTTGAAATATGACCGGGATGAGTGTTCTGCCTTTGTAAATACCAAATGACATGGAAGTTTGAACCTCAAGGGAGACCCCCTTGTAAGGAGTGATAGTTGTAAACATTACATTTAACAATTAGACTGAGTTCAAGTTTTCTGTCAGCTGATAGTTGGCGAGGACAAAGCCTAAGTCAACAATCAAAGCCAAGAGAAAATGAAAACAAGTAGTCTAATTGCTTTAGTAAAAATTTATTTTCATTTTCTCTGGGGTATAATTTTGTAGTAATTCTTCATCATCTTCACTCATAAGTTCTTTAAAGCGCATCTCAGGAAAAGCTGCCATTTTGAATTTTCTCTACTCACCTTCTATTGAAATTAGAAGGTGAGTAGAGTAACCAATCAGAGCACATGATTTGTATTAGAATACTAGTAGATTGTTACAAGTACATTATATCACCTTCTCTGCATCTGCCATTACACGTTCATCTATAGTAGAATGAGGACTATTGCCCACCACTGGGGTACTAGACAAGCTCTCTATTCGCTGGATAACTTGAGCATCTAAAGGTTTCAATGCCTCATTGCTATTTTGTCTTGCAACCTCCACCTTTGTAGCCAGTATCTCTTCCTCTCTCTTAGCTTCTCGTTCGGCCACTTGTTCCTTTTCTGCAGCTTGTTCCTTATCAGCTGTTGAATCTTGGCTGGTGGTAATGGATGGTTCTGGCTCCTTTTCCTTTTCGTCACCTCGCTTCAGTTCACGAAGCCTCTTGACCAGTGCAACACGGTCCCTGATTGCTTTGGACACTCCTTTTTGATCTTCATCATCGATGAATCCAGACTTCACCTGAAAGAGGGTACATTCATGTATTTAGCCCAATGTATCAAACTCCTGACTGCAGCAACATTGATTGTTCATGTGTCAGAAAACCTTGAAGGCAGCTCAACAAACAGCATGCAACAAAAGATAGATTTATTCCTTTGCTAGAGACCCTGGGATAGATACAGTCTTGTTTTCACAGAGACCAACCCTGGGAAAGGTCCATTTTGTCTCTTAAGCCCTGGCCAAACTAACAACATTCAATTCTTTTTTTTCCTTAAAGCAGTAGTTTAATTTCTCATCATCAAATGCTGCATGAAGTTTTGACAAAATATTTTGCCCCATAACATCTTGAAGAATGATTACAACTCTTGTAATGTACTTGTTGTCCATATGAAGTCAGACAACAATTAATTATCTATTAAATTTCTCAATCTATTATTTTGTATGCTGCACTGTTAGAATGAGATAGTTTGGCCTGGCTGAAGAGCATACAAAGGAAGGTGGTCCTCCAAACCACAAAAAAACAACAAGTGTGATGCATGAACAATGTATTTTGCCACAGCGTCTTTCTTTAACAGCACATTTTAGGATAAAGTTGAAAAAGATTCTGTACATATTTATAAGATTTGAACAAGTGCATGAACCAACGTTTATCCTCACTCCAACAACCAAAACAAACTTAAAATCTCCTCCATTTGAAATTCAATTTCTTTTTAAATTTAAGTAGATTTTTGGCAAATGCACATAGTACAAGTTTTCCCAAACCAGAAATATTCACAGAATGTCACCACCACCAAAAACCCAAAGAGATAAAGACTGTGTAGAAAACAAATTTTTGTCTTCCAAGATGCAGAATATTTTAAAAATTCATCATAATTTTCAATTTCCAAAACTAGAATTACATTTGCAAAGATTTCATGTTTAAAATGTATATTTAAAGAATGATGCATTCCAAACCATCCAGCCCATGGAAAACAAAATTGTTGTTGAATTAAATTAGGAAAATCTGCCTTTTGACAAATTCTAAAATTTTGTATATAATTTCACATTCGTTTTGAGGAGGATTTTCTAAACTATTTTTTGCATTGATGAATTTTTCACACCACAGTGTCTTCAAGGCACTTTTCCCTAATCTTTCAGACATGCAATAAAAAATGTGGTAATATGTAGTACCAAAAAATACCTTACCCCCTGCCCCCTTCAAAAATAAGGGGAATTTATGATACTTCCACTAAGTTTGATAAAGAAATTCCTAGAAATAATCCATTGTCTCCTCCTACCAATTCCTTGGAAATTCCAATCTACCTACATGGCTGGGTGGGAAGGTACTGTATGGGTATTTTCTGGAACTACATATCAACACATCTGGACTGCAACTGCAATTTTTTGTTGCCAATAAAACACTTTTTGCCACACCAGAACAATGGTTGAGGAGTATTCTAACAATGGCATTAATTGTTTTGGATGCTTTTGACAAGCATCTGGTAGGGCAATGGTTGTTTTGATGACAACAAATTTTAACAAATGGGAAACTTGCAATGGAATCATGTAAAGTCAACATAACTTGAGAGAAAATCCTTTTTAAGCCCACAATTCAATCAGCTTAACTGGACTCAATATGCATAAAGGTGATTGGAACTAACATAACTTTTGATCCAATCTCATTCCCAGATACTGTCCAGCATTTTGGTCAGTTTAGTCCCAGGAAAGACCTCTTTCCCTCTGTAACCCACTGACCAAAAAGCTGGACAGACTCTGGGAATGAGATTACTTTTGATCTATAAGCCATATCTGGTTTAGACGAAGAAGGTGCAATGAATGTCAGATAGCCATTGTGCTTGCACCTAAACTACACCAGAATGCACCATCTATCAAGCTCTTTCAATGATATCTCAATGGAAATATCTTGATTTCTCAATTTCTCTTTTTTGGGTTTGGGGAAGGGGGTTGGAATCGGATGCTTTTGAAAATAAAATGAATTCTGGACTCCAAAAGAATTTTCTTCATAATAAATATATGGCAATATTCATACATTATCATTAAAATAAAAAGGTGTCAGATAAAAAAATCATAGTTAAGGTGAGGATGCAAAAAAATAAAAATATTTAATAGAAAAGCTAGATAATTGGTAGTTTCTATAGAATCTTATAATAAGTACATGACAGAGGAATCTACCATAGTTTGGAATTTCAGACAAATTTCAAACTAAAAATTTGCCAACCTTCACTGTTGAAGATAAAAACAGAAAATATTAAGTGAGCAAATGTTGATCACAACAAAGTTAAGCAAATGTTAATCACACAGTCACATAAATATTTGTAGAGTGGATTTAACTTGAGCAGGAAGAACTGTTTTAACAAAAACCTTGGTGAACATTATTAGATCTCTTGGCATTGTTTTAGCTAAATATATACCTCTTATTAACCAAGTGCAATGGGAAAAAATGAGGTTTCATAATGTACATACAGACCAAGCAAAATAAGGTTGGTGGTCCTTAATATAAATTATGGACCTCAAATTGACCAATGAGAACATGTGAAATTACCTTGCCATATAGTAATAAAAGATGTCTTTTCTTGCTTTGCTAAAACAGTTTCCTACATCTTTGAAATCCACTCTTAATTACATTTTTTGTTTCTAACAATAAAATAAATTTAAGTTATCGACAACCCTCATGAACTCATTCCATTGTGCAAAACGTACCTTGAAATCCAGGTGCATTTGTTGTTTACCCAGTAATCAACATTTTTACCTCTACTGGATTGATGTTCATATGTATAATGGTAAGCTACTCCTCGCTCAACATGCTTACAAGTTCTCCTCATAAATGTTGTTTAGACTTGAGTGTAACCTGTATCCACCGTTCATCAAAATTTTATGATCAGAATTGTTTTGAATGTCTTGAAGTGACGTACATATTCAATCTTGTGTTTACAGAGTAAATGAGGTACCTCTCAGAAGGTAATCCACATGAATGCTATGGCTCAAGCTCCATTCCTCCAACTCAACTCTTACAAAAATTGTCGACTAAATTAATTATTAAGAACTTTTGTTTAGGAAATCTAGAGAAAAGGTTTAAAGGATCATTGAAAAGTGACTTACTGCTCCAAAATAAATTCAAACCCTGGAATTTATAGTTTAAAAATCAAGTACTCCTTTAATAATTGTTTAATCAAAAAACTACTATGTAGACCATACACAAAATGGTTCTATTTTTTGCCTAATCTCCAGAATTCCTAATCAAAAGGTACTTACCACTAATAATAATTTGTTATTTTTTAAAGGTTGAAAATGACCATGAAATAAGACCATTTGATCAAATAAAAGCTTTCCCATTTGGGTTGGCAAATTATGTTTAATAAATGGAAACCAAAAAATTTGAATTTTTGCCAAAGCTGTTATCAGGTTTGTGTACAACTGCATGTCATTTGTAAAAACATTTTTAGGGAAATTTTTTTTTCTAAACTGCTGACCTGTCAATCATCTTTATTTTAATTTCTAATTTCACTGTCTCACTACCATTGATCACCTTAACAGACATGCTGAAACGTGTCTGGAATTACAAAGTTAATTGTTTTCTGAAGATTTTTTCTACAGCCTTGTGCTTACAAGAACATTTGAAAATAGATCAATTGCTCTGTGTTCACTTTCAGTGAACACAGCCATAAACATTGTGATTAAAAACCATACTGAATCTGTATCTACCATATATTCCTGCTTCTCAAGATTTATGCTTTTCATGAGCTACTACTTACTTCATTTTCTTTATAAAAGCCACATTAATAGACCACTTCTGAGTTCTTGAAAGTGATGCATGAAGGCAAGGCTTTGTGCTAAATCAGTGTTAAAACAACTGACATTTCTTTCTTTGACTTTTTGCTGTTGCTTAAAAGTATGTTTTACAAGTGAATTGCCAACAAGTCATAGAGGGAAAAAGTGATAACAGAACAAGTCAGTTGTTTCACACCACAAAGTGTGATTCCCCACACAGCCTCACATGCATCATTCATGCATCATTTTTGAGAACTCAGAAGTGGCCCATTTCATTAGCCATGGTTATTTAAAAGCAGGTAAGTGGGGTAGCAAGTAGGGATATGTTTTACCACAATTTTCAAACTAAACAGCCTAACAGCTATCTATTGCTTATTTCTTTAAGTAAAAACTCCTCGCTTCAGTGACACTGTTTAAATTAGGACCTCCAATATGCCTGACCCCTCCCCCCTTAGTCTTTTAGTTACCTCATTCATATAGCCTCTTTGTAACTACACAAACCTGTACAACAGTGAAGGTACTCAATCAATTTCTTGGTTTTCATTCAGTAAACAGTGTTACTTACCGGTGGAAACTACACCAATGTGTTGTTTGGAAAGCACCTACATGAACCTATATATCCCTATAAACTGTGAGCAAGCATTAGTTAGGGGGGGTTATAAACACAGCCTTAGTTAGCACTCACCATCTCAGATGCAATTTGGGTTGGTTCATCATTATCCAGATGGAAATCAAACTGGATGGCTTCATTTGCCTTGTGCTTTTCTTTGCGTTTCTTTGGATCTTGTAGATGAAGCTGCAGTTTAATGAGCCCCCCTAAATGTTCATCTTCAGAGCCTGTCACTTCGACTTTTACTCCAATATCCTCTTGAAAGAAGGGATGACTTAGCAAATCTTGGATCTTGTATCTGAAAAAACACAATATGATGACTAGTGTCAAATACAGCAGTTTACACATGGCCAAGAAAAACTCAAGGTATGGACAAGCTGAGCTGTGAAGATAATGCTGCCAAAACAAAGCATTTTTATTGGTTGAGCATTTATTTTGCAAGATGTGATTGGCCCAAAGATGTCATCAATAAAATGCAGTGTCAGTCACTTTATACTGGTAGTTATGTGAAAACTACTCTGTGGATGCTTATGTAGTCTGTAGAGCAGTTTTGAGGCCTTTCTTCTCAGATCTGGCACAGCAGAAGGCAATACTGAAAACTGATATTCCTTGTTTAATACCTCAACTCCTTCTTAGGATGAGTACAGCCATTGATGATTTCTCTTACTTCCTTAGACATTACTTTTTCAAGACATTCAGGTTTGATACCCTAAGAGTTGGCAAAAGACAAATGTGTTATAAATCACATAAAAGCAAAAACTTATCATTAAATTTTATGTCTATTTTTTGATACAGCTTTCTGAGATCTTGTAACCAAGCAATGAAACAGACATCTTCATTAAGGGAAAAATGACTGTGATTAACCTTTGGCCATTTTGTTTTAACCTCACAATAATTAGTTCCTCATAATTGCTGTTCACACAGCTAGAAAACCTGCCCAGTGAGGTAGTAAAGTAAAGAACATTTTGTACAACTTTGGAAGATTAGAAATAGAAAAGTAAGTCTGGCTGGACAAAACTTTTTTGACAGATCAATGTTTTAATAAAATTAAAGTCTCATGTCCCAGTCAGTGTGTCCGGCCAGACTGACCATTCACCAGTCAAAACCTTAAATTTACTGGACAAAATGTCCAAATACCAGTGCTAATTTGCAGCCTTGCTGTTTTTCTCTAACTTAATGAATGGGATGAAGATTATCAAGTAAATCTTATTGACTTTAAATTTGAAAACAGCTTAGCACAGAACTCACTAGCCCTGCCTTAGATTAGTATTTTTGTGTTGGTAAAGCAAGGTAAGATTTAAAAGTACTAAAGGAATGATATGGAAAAAGGAAAGAAAAGGAAAAACAATGGTTTTAGTGTCTACTAATGTCTATTTGATGGTTACATTCACAGTATCTGTTTAACAAGTTTATTAAACCTGTCAAAAGCTAGAATAAGGTAACTTAGAAAATTGTTAACACTTACACTGGTAACTCTGCGGTAAATCTGAGCTGGATTCTGGCATTCCATATAGGGGTATTCGAGT
>JAAAQI020189218.1:19179-36766 GCA_011800005.2 Stichodactyla mertensii
AATTGTTAACACTTACACTGGTAACTCTGCGGTAAATCTGAGCTGGATTCTGGCATTCCATATAGGGGTATTCGAGTGTGATCATTTCTAGCATACACATACCAAAGGCATAGACATCAACAGATTCATCATAATGTTCTTCATACATTTCAGGAGCCATAAACTCTGGAGTACCTTTAAAAAAATACATATTTTTAAGTTTTAAGAGTAATAAAAGTAATATCACTATTTGTAATATAGCTTAGTATACACACTCTCACTGGCCAACAGGCAACCATAATCTATGCTCTATTTCACTGGTAAAGACATGATTTTGTCTTTCACCTATTTCTTTATCATAAAAGTAATAGAAGATAATTTTTATGACTCTACCAATGAAATAGAGCACTTGGGATTTGGGAAAAACACTTGAAAGAGTTTGAAAATCACTCGCCTATGGTTCATGATTTTCAAACTTGGTATTTTCCCGACATCCTGTATGATCTTTTTTGCCAAAGAAAACTGTCTGCTATTGCTTAAATAATATATATACCGTATGGTATGTATATCTTTAAATTAGTTATTACAATAAAGTCATAAGCAATAGAAAAACACTTTTAGGTGCAACAAAGTAAACTATAAGTGAACTCTTCTGGGTGCAAAGAACTTCTTAAGAACTTTAATAAATAATAAATATAAGGTTTTAGCTTACTCATATACAAGTAAGTGAAAGTTAAATAAGCAAACAATAAGAGCAAAAACTGGAGCTGATAACTGCTGTAGAAAGGTGGAATTTATTTCTGACAAGTTTAAACTGTGTTTGTCAGCCAGTACTCCACAAGTTTGTTTTGTTTAGACTATTTTAAGAAACAAAAGATACATGCCTTATTCTGTGAGTCATGCAGTTGAGCCACAGAAATGAATTTATCATAGCTTTTGTTACTGTTAGCCAAGAGAAATATAACAGCCTACAGCCCACCTTAACCAAGGAATATATTGATCAACTTATCTTGTATGCAAATGTTAACGAAGCATCTTAAAAAGGAAATTTATCCTAACACCTTGAAATGAATTGGAAGATTAATTTTAAAGAGAATGAACAAACACCATAATCCCTTCAAGGAATGTTAGTATTTCAGTATAGAAAGATACAGGTAATATAAGTAATATAAAACTTCAATTCCTTAGCAGCTAATAAATAGTTTCTTCTGCGTTTGCAAGGATCATACACGTACTTTGAGTAACACTGGAAAACCTAGCAACTACTAGTAATAGATTCAAAAGTTATCTTAACACAACACAGAAATCTTGGATCAACTTGAGATAGCAAACACTGAAAGCTGCATTAACCATTATTAGTATGCATGTAAAGAAAAACAAATCTCATTTATTATATTGTATTTGCACATTTAATTCACGAGGATAAATTAAGAGAGACAACAAAAGTTTTAAGCTTTATACAAAAACTTTTTGTAACACTTGCTGGTCATAAATATTCAAAAAGCCACTTAAGGATAGATAAATGTTTATTTCAACTTGGAATTATTCTATTCATTTAAAAAGGCTTGTAGAAGATCTGGATTTTGCATTGCTAACCCAAATCCTATATGCCTAGAAATATGAAACCACTTTAGGAATTAAGTTAAAAATATATATTAAGTCATCCCTTGTATAATTTTATAGATTAAAAGATAATGAATTAAAATATTCCTGAACATATCAAAGACAGCTAAGCAAAAAAGTACCTAGTATGTGCAAAATATTGAGAGTTTTGAAATATGTTTACTGGGGCAAAACTTTATACTGGCACACAACTGATATAATATATTTTTCAAATAATTTGTCTTCATAAGCAATTGACATCAAAAACTCAGAGTGGATGTAGAGATGATATAAAATGCAAATTTTCCCACCCTTTAAAGATAATTTGATTTTGAAAATATCAAAAAGGATGGTAAATTAACCAGTTACATGTCCATTATAATCTATACCCTTCTCTAAATTTGAAGTGACAGCTGTTCCGAAGTGGCAAGCTTCTTATAAACTAGTTAATGAATGCCTTAAGTCTCAGCAAAGGTTTTTAATTAGTGAGAATCATAACATCTAAGCTAGAAAGTTCTACCCTACAATAAAACAAGTCAGGAAAGGCATAAATGAGTGGTTTTAATAAAAATAACTAGAAAAGTAACTAGAAAAGAATAAAAACAACTTCCATAGCTTATAACCAATTTTTACCTCATTGTTGATATTAAGAAATCACTTAATCCTATAAATGTCAAGAAGTCTTTGAATATAGTCTTTGATATTTGAACTCACCTATGACACTCTTTGCAAAAGAAGACTTCTTCAAAGTTGCAAGTCCAAGATCACCTATTTTTACCAATCCTGTTGTTCCATTGATGAAGATGTTATCGCACTTTAAATCACGGTGGATTATTGGTGGTGTCCTTGTGTGTAGAAAATGTAGTCCCTTCAAAATCTGTCTGCACCAACTTTTGAGGATCTTTTCTTTGACTCCTTTGAACCTCTTTAGATAGCTGCGGTAATAAAAATAAAAGTTTATATTTAGAAGAAAATAAGGAAGCAGTCCCTTGTTTTACTGTGCAGACACTTGAACTATAACAATTTACATTTTTCCTACATTTTCTAAAATGCATTAATCATATGTGAGAAAATATTCAAAAATGATTTCCAAAGCTTTTTATTGCTTTATAACTTAGGAAGCATTTGATTCAGATATACAGTATAACTTTGAATTAACATTAATTGTTAATGTTAAAAAAATGTGAAGTGTTCATAAGCATTCACAATTTGAGTATCTGCACAGTAAAAAACTTAAAATTAACAAAATAGTTGAAACATGACTTTAATGTTTACTTATAAAGCAATAATCAACCGGCAAGAAACTGAAACAGCAGTGAAAAAGATAGAGATTTACTTCTTGACATTTCAAGCTACAGCTAAGAACTCAGAAATAGATTATTACATAAGCACCAAAGGTACATGTACAGTAAAGGTTCTTAAAAGCATTCTTGTCATATATGAAGATTATCCAACATATTCACCAACAGGAAAACAAATACAGGACTAGAAATAGAAAACAAAAATAAACAGGCAGTTTTTATTTTTAGCAGGACAAATACATTTGGTGGAACAATATTACCAGACATTTTATTTTTTATTTGACAGTTCAAAATTATTTTTGCCTGCTAGCAGTAAAATTTTATCTGCATTTTGGCCACTGGCAAGCCACTATTTCAAGCCCTGAAATATGAGCTAGATTTTGAAAACTGTATGCCATTAGATTGTTATGATCAGCAGAATAGCATGATACTTCTATAACTATTAATACAAAAAAATGATGACATCCTAGATATTCAGATGTTTATGTACCAATGAAATGCCTGAATGGAAAAAATTATTACCAGAAAAATGTTGCATATTTACATGTATAACCACTTACATGTATAACCTTAATATTTGCTTGACCACCATAATAAACTATTTAAAATTTTGTCACAGCAGTTCTATTTTTCTTAGGAAAATAAACAAAAACAAAAACATGATAAAAATATACCTCTCATTATCAATATAAATATATAATTTTTAAGGTTGCTACAATCCTTCCTCAGGTCAACAGCATCAAGGCAAGGGCACTATGTAACTGTCTCATCACTGATATTGACTTTGGACTGAAATAACAGCTTGGCTGACATTTTTTATTTAAATAATACCTAGATAACCACAATATTACCAAAAAATCAAGATAATGTACCTCTCTTTCTTAAGAAATACTAAAGGACCCAATACATATCCAATAAAAATATTATGATTTCATATTAATGTAGGTAGTCCAAGGACATTATTGAGCTCAGGCACTTTGTTGCTATGACATTGAATCTTTTTTTCTTTTCACTCATATACTTAGGACATATTACAATATTCATAATGGTTTTAGACATTTTTTTTAAATAATAATAATAAATCATAAAGATTTCCTTCTTTCTGGATGAGACATGAAACAGAATGAATGAGAGGATTTGTTTATTTTTCTTATACTTTGCAGACATGTAAATAGTCCTGTGTAACCAAAGGCCCAACTTAAAAATATCACTCCTTTGGGAATACATGTGTGCCTGCATAATTCAAAGGGGAACAATTAAAAACACAGATCTTTTTCAGCAAAAATATTGATAAGCCAAATTTGTGGTCAGACATCTTGAACGTCAAAATATCTTTCTTGCTGGCAAACATGGAAAATCGGTGTTTCGTAAAGAAACGAAAAAAATCTAAAACGGAAGCGAAGGTGGTTCACTTCCGCCGTAAGTGAATTTTGGCTCACCACACTAAAGAAATCCGAGGAACGGCAATTCGATTACAACTGTTCGTCATTTAACACAGTATTATTAATTTTTTTACAGACAAAAGTATTAAAAATTCAAAGAATGGCCTCGATAACAGCAATACTATGGCTACACCAGTACCGGGACATCGGTAAAATCACTTCCTATTTCGGTATTTGATGGTAAGATCCGGTTGCAGATTCCTTTAGCTATCAGTCTCGAGTACTAACTCAACATTGTATCTTTTCTCCTAATCTCAAATCCTAGACTTCCTTTCACTTCAGTTTTCTAGCTCAAAATCAAAAATACACATCGAGGATCACCGGATCTAGTAATATTTTTCTCAAAGTATTGCTGATATTCGTATAAAATAAAATGGTTAGCAAAAATAGTTAGACTATTTCGTCACATCCTTAGCACCTTCATTTGGTATTGAACTTCGTTATTACACGGTGTAAAAGATAGATTTAACTTACGTTTTGAGAGTCCCTGAAGTCATCAGTTCTGTAATAAGGATGACTTTCTTTTTGTCTTTGCTGGTCTGTCTGTTTTCCCAAAAATCGTGAAACTTGACGATGTTCGGGTGTTGGAGTTGTTTCAACATTTCTGCCTCCTCTCTGAATCTTGCTCGCTCTGATTTCGAGTATTTATCCTTGAATAAAAAACATTTGCGATATATAACCCCTGAAATTGGTATCTTAAACCTATATTCCTTGGTTAGCAAGAAAATACGAGAATTCGGATAAATATCTCTTCGTAAACCACAGACCTAAAATCAACTGAAAAGAAAAACAAACCTTACCAACTATGACTAACCTGTAATTCGCACCACGCTACAGCCACTCCAGTCTCTGTATCCAAACCTTTATAAACGGTTTTGAAAGAACCTCGTCCTAATTCAATGTCGAATTTCAGAAAACGTCCATCATGGCTCTGACTTACTGCTTTTACTTCGACTTCGGCGAGTCGTTCGCGACCATTTTTCTCGTCTTTTCCGGCCGACGTGTGCACTGCGACCGGACCATCCACTGAATTTTGCACAGCACTACTGCCATTAGCTCCTACTTCGTCTGCCGTTTCTTCGGCAAATTTCACCTGCTTTTTCACTGTTTTCTCTTGTTCTTCTTGAACCACCTTCTCGCTTGAATTTTCCATGGGTAAATGGTTATCGGTTGAAATTTTCAGTTACGTTGGCGCCATTGTAAGTAGCATGTACCACAGAAAAGAAGTGAACAATTTCCATAGCAAACTCCTTTATCGCTTTCTACATTTTCTTTTGGCCACAATTAAAGAATCCTGTCATTTAAATATGTGAAGCAGAAGACCAGAAATTTCCCGGTAATCTTCCTTGGATATGAATACAAAAAAAGAAAAGGCCGTCCATTGCTATAAACAACTTTCACGGCCAACTAATAATTATAAATTGCCATTCACGTAAAGGTAAGATTTTGGCTCCGGTTCTCGAGATTCAAGGCTGATTTTCTCACAAAAATCCAAGGCCACGAAGTCGAAGAAGAAGAGCCAGGATAGCCTGACAGCTTCCCTTCCCAGGTAAGCTCAAAAAAGTGAACGAAACGCTCCGAACGTAGCAAAAATGGCGGCACAACAGAAGACAACTCAAGTAAATAGAGGGAAACTTTCGTTGTGAACTCAACGGCCTTCGCTCTACAATGCGCATGCATGCAACAATCCTTGTCTGTGGGGGCTCCCCAAAGAAGAATTTGTTACGAAAAACACCAGGACGAGGCAAGAATCTAGAAACCGCCATAGGCTACCAGTGAAAGCTGTCAATCAAATGGCATCGAGCTTGCGCAAAGGCATCAGTCAAAACAAGATTTTCTTGTTTGAACCATTTCGTAATGTGAATTTGCTTTTGTTTCCTTACCTCGTGACTAGAGTATTCAGTAGCATGTGGTCCTTAGTTGGTCACCATGTGTACCAAATATGGAACGCTTTTTCTCAGGGGAAAAAATCTGAAACCACACAAAAAATGAAGAAATACACCATAGAAAAACCTCCTTTTTTCCGATTACGAAATAGTATTTTGCTGATTCGCTTTTTTTCAGTATTTTAATTTTGTCCAGACTTGTAATAGTTTTATTACAACTGTGTTCCGTGTTTTACTCATAAACGCAGGTCAATGAATAATTATTTATTTTGGTTAAATTTTCCTTCAGAAAGAAAGCCAAGGAAGTCCCAGCCTTGACGAGAACATTGTATCTATATTTAGAATATTTTTCGATAGATAGTGTTGGATTACGGATGCCTCATGGTAGCGAGGCACAGTAGCCATGAGCAAGACTCTAAACCGGACGCTGTCAACAAAAAAAGGAATTTTTTATTTAGGTCTACTTTTTCCAATTTCCTCGGTTGAAATGCTCTAATATTTGTAGCGCCGCGTTTCAACAGCATTTAATCTTAAAGTTTTTTCGTAAGTTCTCATGATAAACTATGATTGAAGCGCAATGTTGAAACGAACGAGCGAGTACTAGTATTTTGGGGGTTTTACTGCAGTAAGGGATTTCATTGTGGAATGTATTCTCATCAGTTATCGATATGATTATCCTAAATATTCGGTTCAGTCGCCCCCTCTTTCGATATGTTTTTTGTTAATCCTAATAGCTTTTAAGTTGTATTTCAATCTCTTCAGTTCCTATCGGTTGTAATGCCGATTTTTCCTGAATCTCAAATCCCTTTGAAAGTCCCCACAAGGCTGACTTTCGTTTTAAAATCACAAATCTATTATCCCGTATTAATTCAAAATTTGATTTTGAGTCAAAACACACTTTCTGAAGAGCTTTTGGGAGTATTTATACAGGCAACTGTGTCGAATTTACCCGATTATTATTATTGACAGCAGTGCTTGACACATAGCGGCGATTAGCTGTCTAGCTAGCTGTAGGATATTACCGAAAATATCTACCATATTTAATTTTTTATTTCCACATGATTGATTAAGACTGAAAGCTGTTTTGAATAGCTGGTCGCCGGCAAAGTGGCTCGCGTTGAATTATTCAACTCCAACAGAAAAAGCTGGTAAAATATCACCCCGCCCTCCCCCCGTGGGAAGAGGCCAGGCAATGTACTGCGCCAGCTTGAACTTGAACAGTGTGATCTAAAAATGTCTTGCTGTTCTTCTAAAGCGTAGGTCGTATTATAGCAGCGGTATCCACTGAAGGGGTTCGTCATGGTCGCTAATTTGACATCTAATTATATCATCCAATCGAACATTTTTGCATTTTGCTTTTTACTATAAAACCTTCGCCATTTGTAAGAAAAATTGTACTCTTTTATGTGGAAAATTGATTAAAAATTGTGTTTTTTGATGGGTCTTGCGGTATGTAGAGCATAGCCAGTATCACCGGTGCGGTACGCCAGTGCATAGTAAACATTCTCTCAAGAATTACTAGTATCTCAATGTTATTTGTTCTGCGACGCGACTTGAATCGGCACAGAACGATAAATTCTTTGTTTGACTTGAAAAGAGTTGTCAGATGAAGGCATGCTGTTCCCATCGCACCATCGAAATCCTTCCTACCGGCTGGGAAAAGGTCTGGGAATGTCTTGTCTCCAAAGGAAGCCCTCCTACGCTGGAGAGCCAATTCACAAGCTATCTTGCCTTATTAAAGTCAGAGGGCTTTCCGCAGACTTGCATTGCCCAGCACAATCTGTAGAAATACCGTGGTATTATTTTTGTTCGGTCTCGTTATAGTGCTTGTACTATATCATTTTTTGCACAGCAGGATTTGAGATCTACTATACTGTAGGTTACTGCGGTTGCCAAGGAGATGCTGCACAGAAATGGAAAGGCAATTGAAAGAGAACTTAAGGGGACGAGAATTTGTTGAGTTAAGTATGGAGTAAGCCACCCTCCCCTCATCACAGGCCTCCCAACCCATGAAAAATCCTGATTGATACAGCCCCTAACAATGTACGTCCAGATGGGGTTAAATTAAGTCCTGATTACAGTCCCCAAAACTCTTACATTTGTTTTAAATCCTTCCCGCCTGGTTATACCATCGAGAATCTCTGTTCTCTAGCGGTTTTAAACGTTTTCAAAGCTCGCGGTGGTGTTGAATTCTGTCAAGTGAATTTTGCAATAAATATTAGACCCCTGGCACGCTCAGCTAAACCAATGAGCAATCACTAAATTTATTATGCCGTAATACTTTTCCAAAACATTTCTTTTATCATTTTGCTAGTGTATTATGCTAAGTCATTAGTTCTCCTCCAGCGTTTAATCCCCCAACTCCACCCTTTATGTATCGTTCAGATATCGTTGCATCATCAGTTGATGCAAACCTCCTCAAAACGAACAGAAAACGAGCTAGAATTGTGGAGTTTTTGAGTTGCGTCAGTCTTTGTGTGAGAACGTGACTCAATGCGACAAAAAGTCGTCATTTCGCGCTTATTTCCAGACTTTCGCGTGCAGGCCAAGTTACTAACGGAAACAAGAAACAAGAAAAAATATGTCACCCTAACTACATGCGAGAATAAGTTAGCTCATCACACTTACTAGTCTGCGCAGCCGTTATTGTCCGACACTTATTAATAACGGCTGTGCAGGAGACTATGCATGAGACTATGCATTGACCATCTATAATATCGACATGGGTTTACATACGAGTTTACACTGCTGGAAGCCAGCTTGACAGGTTAATGTATTGCAAAAATTAACAGGAGTCCTATATAACCTTTCATCATGGTATGAGTCCAGCTGTTCTGTGCCTGGGATACTATATTTCAACTGTCACTTTCGACCCTGGTGATTCTGCCCATCGTCGTCGTGCATCAAAAGACCCTCATGGTCTCTTGCGTGTATCAAACCTTTTTTTGACGTCATTCACTGTGTTTAAACATGCGAAATCTTTTGCATGTTCAAGGCACGCGTAATCAATGAAGCTATCTAATTCTCAAATATATCACGGGATATTCTGTTCTGTTAAGGCGTTGAAATACTACATGTTGTTACCTTCGAACAGCCCTCCAAAACCCCAAGAGAGCCCGCTGTGACGCGCGCAGGCCATATTGGTGTTGGCAGGGGCACAGCTAGCAGAGTCTATCGTATTTCCCTGGCCTGTACGGGAAGGTGTTCACTCACGCAGGGAAAAGGATAGCCCTATAATCTCACAATAAATACGTTGAAAATTTCATAGACATTTTGACTATCGACTTCGTTGCCGTGTGTGGGTAGGGATGTGGAAAGCAAGCTTTTTGAATGTACGTGAGATGCGGAAAGGTTTGATTTGCGTATACAGCGCGAGACGCTCTTGAAAATTATCACGCCTACAGACGGTCTCAACACAGAACGTGCATAATGGTTGCTGTAAACTATTCGGATTTGGGGTTCTTTTGAAGAAAAGATTGCGTAATTGGAGTTTCACTCCCCTTATGTACTCCTTTCAGAAAACATAAGTTGTCAACCGCTAGCCTGTATGACGAAATTACTGCGCCAGCTAGAACATCAATGAAATGGGTCACGTGTCCCGTCACGCGTCTAATTGGATCACAGAGCAAATGCCCAATAGGCCATTTGCATGATGGCGTCATTTTACTATCACTACCAGAATGCTTTGTCAAAATGCTTTCTTATTCAGATTTCTCTACTCTCCTGGGAATAAAAAGACAATTGGCTAAACTTGCTTGACAAACAAGCCACTCACAGCATTCTGGTCTTGGTAGTAAATTACGCAATCGTGCAAATGGCCTATTCATTTAGACTGTGATTAAATTTATTCATATCTTGTTAGCCATGTTATGAAAAAAATTCGATGAAATTAATCAGCCCTAGGACATTTTTATCGCACCTGGGTTGATCTCCGATTCGAAACTGTGTTATAGGATGCACAGCTGTCGAGGCAGACTTTTTAAGAGGGAAAATCATAGATGAATTTCATATGGAGTGAGCCGCGAGCGGTGAAGGATAGTAGTCGCACCGGGTTTCATGCGCGGAAGAGCAAATATTTAGGGGTATTTAGCCGGAGAAAACTGACGTCCTTTGCCCAGTGGGGAAGCGAAAAAAATCTGTTTTCTCAGGCTACAAATATTTGGCATATTTAGATTTTAGATTGACCCACGGTTTGCGAATTATAAACAGCTAACCTCAGTCACCTTGTATGAACGTGGGTGGAGGCATATCGCTTTCGTTAACGTCAAACACCAGTTTGAAAGTCGAGATATGGAAATCACACATGCCAAAACTCGATTCCGGTTGCCGCAGCATATCGTAATATACGTGATGATTTGATGAAATGACAAATTGATCTGGTATCTGTATATTGCGAGACGGCTAGTGTACTAGGTTTATCGCGGCCAATCCTAGTCTTAACCTTAAGCTTGTATTCCACATTCCCAAGGCTATACATACTTATGACATTTATGCCGGCACGGTCCAATGTTAATGCGCGTGCGGACGGTACAGAAGTACCGACAGTTCAGGGTGATTTTTACGCACGCGCATGGTTATTTGCAAGTTGGTGTCGCATTAAGTGCGCGCTCGAGCTCTCTCCTTGGAACTGTATTACTCTCAATTCGTTATAATCCCCTCTCTAAAAGAAATTCTTTTCTGGTCTGAATACACATGTGCGTGGTCAGATCTATGTAACGGTTTTCTGTAAAATGTTTTTTACAGTGCCGAATCGCAAAAAGCCATTTCATTACCAAAAAAGCCTTAGAAACTTTTTAGTATGTGCATGAACGGTAACCATGTAGACTTTGTAGATTTTAAACTATGATCAACTCAGATCAGTGTCACAAGTTCCCTCAAGGCTTTTTTTAGAATTTTGGTGGTAATCCGCTACGCTGGCTTACAGCACACTTCACTTGCCCTTAATCCTCTTTTCGATCACTGGAGAACATTGAGACACCACTGGTTGCCACGCAGCTTATAAAATCATGAGTCAGTGGCCTGGTTAGCCACCAAAAAACGCACATGAAGTAGTCAGTCACTCGCCCAACGAGCGAGATCTGTCTTTGGAAGACGGCTCACTCCATCACAATCATGAGTATGCACGTTAATTAGTACGTTATGCCTTCAGGCTGTTGAACCAGGAGACAATCGAGACATTCTCATACTCTTTTCAATGCAAATACAGCTTTTTTTGTGTCTTTCATACTACAATCCAAGGATCGGAATAGTCGAGAGACGGTGTGGTCGAGAGAATTACCTTCAAAAGAGGACGGAGAACTAAGTGTACTTCCTCGCGGAGATTTTCCCGCAAGAAAGACTTGTACGTAAAAAGTAAAGAAAAGATAAAATTTAGATCCAAATATCATTTTCAAGCGTTAAGACGTGGCGAGAATTCGCCAAATCACGTAATCTCTCAAAGCGTCTGTATGTTGTCAATAACTAGTGGTTAACTATAACGGTAATCCGTGGTGCCATGTTAATAATCCGTTAAGCTCTTGCAGAACATCAGCGACAGCCCAGGGGTATAAATTTAATAGATTAGACAGCACGTTCCGCAACAAAAGATTTCCTCGTTGTTTGCACACCCTTGTAGAGACATCTGCAGCATCGCCAAAAGGCCCTGTTACACGGTAAAAAAAATTACCTAAATGGACCTGAAGCTTGTATGCAAAGTAGGGTCCTGTCCTGATATTTGATCGCGAAAATCGTAGAGGCTAGATAAAAAGCTTGAACAGGGGATTAACAGTCTTTCAGAAATGCAACTCCTGTATTACTGCTTGTTAGCAACACCCGGCATCCCAGTGACATGTAAGTTATAATCTAATCTAACCGTTTGTCTGGTGTGTCTTTGAGATATTAAGGCAAAGCATGCCTGATGACAAAAGTTCCTAATGGCTGTGATAATTCCATTCAAGCTTTGATGGTCTCATTTGAAGGATTTGCCTGGACTTCAAATCAAACCCTGTGACACGACATCTCAGAAACGCAAATTTGAAAATCAGTGCAACTTTCCTCTTTTTGCATTTTATGTTCCATCCACAATACCATTTTCAATAAGAAAGGTTAGAAATACTCTGAAAAAAGCTAGTATCGCTTCATGCAAAGTTTTCATCGAAAATGCTTTTGTAAAGTCAATATTTGCTTTCTGGGGTTTTGGTTTAGGTCATTCAACCTTGATCAATTTCAGACGAAGCACATTGGTGCTTTCGTAATTACGCACTGCACGGATATATGAATTCAATCGTCTGTTTTTGGCCACTGAAAACTGAATCTATATAACCAATAAGGTGTCAGCCAATCACTAGTTGCTGAATACCATATGCTATGTAATATAATGATTTACTTTATGATTAACGACGTGATGTAAAAGAAAAAGATGTCTACTACTCCAGTCAGAAAGTCGTTGGCAAATAACCAACTGAGGCTTTAAACGGAGTAGTTACGGCGTCATCAATCAGCACAATTGAATGCACACAAGTTGTCTGATTCAAATTTTTGGAACTGCTTGCTATCGATTCCTGATCAAATCGCAGTCTAGCTGCCTCCCTTGTCGTTACATTTTGTTATGGTTTCCTAAGAGATCTTAATTTCAGTTTTTGGGGCTCCGCGTAGGGCGAACATTAAGGAGGAGGAGGGGGCTAAGGTACTTCTTCGCTTCTCTAGTGAAGAAACTTAAATGAATTAACGATGTTAACTAGAGGGACCACAGAACATGTTATCTGCGACTAAGTTGTGTCTTTGTAATTCTTTACAGCCAGTAACAGTCAAATCAATATTAACCAAATCTTTAGTGGCTCTGCTTTGTGATGTATGTAGACATGAGGACGGCAAGTCACGTACGTTGCTATGAAAAATGAGGCGGGAGAGGGTGCAGCGGGGTGCAGCGAAGTATGACAAATATTAACCCCTCTCCTAGCATCCTGTAGGGTTTCTGGTTATTACTTGTCGTACTTGGTGCATTGCACTGACAGCACTAGAGTCTACCGTCAAGTCTAATAAGTTCAAAATGACAAATCAACTGTCACTTGAGCTCCACACCCAACAGACCGCAACGATTTACAAAATACAAGCGAGTCAAAAACTTAACCACAGAAATTGAATTAAGTGGTCACTTCAAATTGATCGATGGTTGGCGACAAAATGGCAACAACTTAAGACTGACTATCTTCCGGCTTTTTGTCTTGGCTGTTATTGAGATAACGATAATAGTCATTAATGTTTCAATGACAATAAGATTCTTCGACGAATACTGATATATTTGGATCATATATTTTATTGACCGTGTGTCACATTGGTACAGCCATCTATCAAAATTAAACCAGCGCAAAGCCTTGAACTAAATCAGCAGACTCCAAACTGGTTTAGCTTAAATTCATTCACTCATGTTTTCTATTTTCTGCTACTCATACTGCTATCAGCCATTTCAGGACTGCGCATGGATAAATTAATGTGAGAATGAATTTAGTTAGTTCACAATTTGCTATTTCAATCGCGTACTTGGTTGATACGTACTTGAAACAAAAAGCTCAGTGGCGCATGCGTTGCGAATTGTAGTGTTTTAGTGCGCAACAGCGCAATAGAAAGCGCGTCCAACAGCGAAACTGATTGTCCTCAGCAAATATTGTAAAACCTTTGGAGAAGAAGAATTCACAAGATTTATACCCATGTCAAATACACACCGTTCACAAACACGTTGTACATCCACGACTCTGGAACTGCGCAGTAAATGACACGTTCCTCGAGTAGTAAAATATTTGTTTCTTAAAATAAATTTTAAATTTCTAATATTGTAATGCCTCGATGTGCATCACAATCGATATAAGTATAAATATAAAATATAAATATAAATATAAATGCGTCATTAGTTCTTTTATACTAAAGACGCATAATGCTTCGAGACTTGTATGTAACGTCCAACGCGTAGTTACGGTACACTGAAGTAAAGTGCGCCGTTAGCGTAATTTGCCGTACCTAATCATTCGGAATTTTTCCTGCTTTATGCTCTAGTGTAAAGACTGACAAACAAAATATTAAGAAAACGGACCCCACATTTTAAGTTTGCAATAGTATTGAGTCTCAATTAGTAAGTACTTTGAGAGTACTATAATGAACGAACAGAGACTTTCTCCATGTTTGAATAATCCCTAATGAGGAGGGAACTCTTTTGGAATCGCGGGTTCGACAACATTACAGATTAAATAAGAAGCGTATGTTGTTTTTGCTAGCAGGCGCTGAATGATTTTGGGTACACACTGTTTGACTAAAACGATGTAATAGACTGGTACACCTGCTAGAAGAACAGTTAGACCAATGGCTGATTCAACAGGATTGGAAATGAATGGCGTTGCAATAAAATACAGAGATAGGGCTATCATGACTATTGGGAATACAAGAGGTACCCTATAGGGACGGTGTAGGTGGGGTTTCTTCCATCGTAAAAGAATGACAGCCACAAACATGGCAAAATAGTAGATCCATTCTACAAACAACAGACAGTTCAGTAGCGGCTCAATTGATGTTGGAAGAAGCATTATCAGCCCAAGAAATGCCCGTAGAAGTATTGCAGGGATAGGAGTTTGCGAGCTGCGATTTACAAAGGAAAAAACTCTCGGCATCTGTTTTTCTCGTGCTATGGAAAAGAGGATTCTAGAGGCGCCGAAGACTTGACCATTGATGCTTCCAAAACAGGAGATAGCAACTAGAAGAGGCATGATGATGCCAAAGATTGGGCTAAGTTTGTGAGCGAATGTAAAAGCGACAGCGTCCGAAGAAAGAATTTCTGAAGGAGTCAAAATACTGAAGTAGGCCAAGTTAATCAAGACGTAACAAAGTGTTACTAATGGAATTGAGATATACATGCATCTTGGAAAGTTTTTTGATGGCTCTTTGATTTCTTCGGTGATGCAGTTAAGACTAGCCCAGCCATCGTATGACCACATTACCCCAAAAAAGGCATGTCCTACGATACCAATATTCGTAGTCGTATTAGTAAAAATGCTTTGAAAATTTCCTGTATGACCAGCGATGATCATTATTAAGCCTATGGCAATGATCATTATTATTCCAGCGAATTTAATACCGGTGAACAAGACTTGGGATCGTGCGGCCCACAGCACGCTAGCACAGTTTAATCCCGAGAAAAATAGAATCGAAATCGCAGCTAGAAGTTTCAAAAGCAACATATTATCGCAATCCAGTTTAAACACTGCGCTAAGATACAGGGAAAAAGTCATAGACTTGATAGCAAAGGATCCTGGATCTATAAACCAAACGCTCAACCAACTATACAAGAAAGCGGCCATCTTGCCATATGCTATCTTTAAATATACGAATTCACCGCCGGATTTTTCTATCATCGTTCCTAATTCACAGTAACATAAAGCTCCCAGGAGAGTAAAGAATCCCCCTAGAGTCCATACAATGAGAGTAAGTGCTATCGATCCACTGTTTTTTAAGACGAGAGTCGGCGAAATGAAGATCCCAGATCCCACTATAACACCAAAGACAAGAGAGACAGCATGTACGAGTCCGACTCGACGCTTGATTACCACCGGTTTTGAACGATTAATGACGCTTATGCCCCTGTCATTAGCATGATTACCAAGTAGTCTTTCCTTATCGCTTGCTTCTGACTCGGAGTAGTAATAATCCTCTGGGGGAGTATCAGGAAAATCCAGAATATCATCTAGTTCGATATGGCGGTCATCGTCATAGTCGTCGGCAGATCTGTACAATAAACTAGTGTTCTGTTGTTCATTTTCCCTTGATAGATCTGAAGGTAGATGTGCAGAAAGAAGAGATTCTCTTTCTGTCATTTCAGATTTTTTATATATGATTTCGACTCGCCTTCCTGGTAATTTAGTCTAAATAAGCACGACCCCCAAACAGATAATCACGATCGATAAAGTAATGCAATACTAGGGTAAATGCGCGTGACATTGAGGATCGCGTGACAAACATTGTTAATTTTATTTTTTTGTTTTTTATCATATTTATTGACTGACGATTCTCAAAATCGAGAAAAAATTCATTTGACGCGTAATTACCTGAAACCCTTAAGTTATTCAAATAATATTTTTAGTTAACCATATATTTTGTATTCTTGCATTCTCATATCAAGTCATTCTTTAATTTCTGCGATTCTCTTTTCGTAGATCGCTCGTAAAAAAAAAAAAGAAAAATGAAAAAAGAAAAATGAAAAAAGCGTTAAATTGATATATATACAGTGTAAATTTAGCAACTCTTGAAACTCTTCTAGTCAACCTACCTTACCCTCCACGGGCAGTAATTGTCCTCATCTGGTGACGTGTCGTTGAACCCGCATACACGGTATTTTTAGGAAGATTAGCCACCTAATAATTGTTTTACCTAAACAGTTTTACCTTGATTTGATAGCTGACATTTAGATGTTGGCCTACACTATGCAACGAAGGCACAACAAGACAATACAAGGTTAGAAATGGTTATTTCACTGTAAGCCTTAAAAAACTTAGTGATTGAACTGAACATCCTTGACCTTTACTTACTACATATAGCTTCGTAGTATAATTTCGAAAGCATCAGGATGAAAGGCGATTATGGTGTAAGTTGTGTTTAGCGATTGTGTAACTGAATGAACAATAGAAAAAGAAAAGGCAGCTGTTTGAAAAAAGATGTAGTGTTTTTGATTTAGCATGACTACAGCAGTGACCAAGATGAACTTTATATGACATCCAATCTATTACAATGTGTAAAGTCAAAACAGAAGACCAAGCAAAATAAAGCCATAATAAGATCGGAATGAAATTACTGTATGTGTACTCACGACATTGCTATGACAATTTATCCCACACCACAGAAAATACAGCCAATCAGAATTAATGCAGGAATGCCGTTGTATATTTGTTGGTATTCCACTCTTCCTTCCCATCATACATTTGTATTTTCCATGGTACGGGATAAAATAGTTATACAATGCTTTCTTGTGGCACACCATGGAATATTCCACTTGTCACTTGTATTTTCTTTGTATACACACTCACCTAAAGGCTCCTTTTGTGTACACATAGAAAATACAAGTGACAGGTGGGATATTCCATGGTATGCCACGAGAAAGCATTGCATAACTAGTAAATATAGTGGCATGTTCACATCAATATGACATGTGGATGCATAGAGCAATTTCTTATTTGCAATTGTTTAACTCAGTTTGTAGTTTTTTTAGAATTAATTTGACTTGATTGTATCATCATCATCATACTGAGAGATAAACACATGTTCAAGCAAAACAGAACAAAACAAAGTACAGAAACATGACTTGTAATTATGAAACAAATCAATAGCAGGGCAAAGAAATGGGAATTAAGCTAGTTCAAAG
>JAAAQI020189219.1:0-19380 GCA_011800005.2 Stichodactyla mertensii
ATGGATGGATGGATGGATGGATGGATGGATGGATGGATGGATGGATGGATGGATGGATGGATGGATGGATGGATGAAGTGGGTGTATCGTATGAAGCGGAAGCCTAGCTACAGGACTAACTACATGATTTCGAACGAAACGAAGCGTAAACCAGTATCCCAAGAAACAAATTTATAGCATGAACAGTCCTCAAGGTTTTAACTTATGAAAATCTTGGATCAACAACGATCAATAATTCTTGTCTAAAACGAGAACTAAAAATGTGCTCATAACGTCTTTTGTATGAGCTTCTTATAAAAACCCATAAGCTTATATTCCTTTTATTTTTAGTTTATTCTATATCTATTTCTTATTTCGTTTTTCTTTCAAACTTTGCCAAAAGTTTCTTCTTCATCGTTGCAAGCACTCACCATAAACGTTTTCCCTCATATTTTATGCCACCAGGAATCATAGTTAATAGAGTCCCCTCTATTAACTATGCAGGAATAGACCAAATCCATGGGCGTAATGTTTTCTATTTCAGAAAATAAACTGTTCCTACCTTCTTTTCTCTATTCTTGCTCTCACACGACGTTGGTTCTTCATACTCCCATGCAGAACTAAATGCCAATATTTTTTTTTTCTCGAACTGAGTTAACAGAATGTTGTTTGGCGGCATCTTCCACTCATTTTCCGGGCTCTTCCCCATAGAAAAGATTAATAAAACTGCTCTCAAACACATTAATGAATTGATATTCATTTTCACAAAAGGTCAAGGAGGTAATTGGTTAGCTGGTGTGGGTGTATTAAAAAAAAGATAACTGAAAACTCGAAAAGAAAAACCGAACTAACAGCAGGAAGCTCACGAACGACAAGACCAGGACGTACGCGCACGCGCGGCCGCGTTCCCGCCTTTTTTGAAACTCAGGAAAAAGTATAAAAAAAGAGTGAGATGAAATAGAAAGTGATAAGATAAAAAAAAGTTAAGCCTTTTAAAAGCATAGAACATGGAAAAAGCGTTTTATAAAGCTTTTATCAAATAAAATGATTTGCTTCAAAGGTAACCATCCCAAACGAAAAAGCCTTACATAAAGCTTAATGTTTCCATGCTCTCATTTCACATGAGTTTTAAAGCGCGTTAACGTTGATATCGTACTTATTTTATAAAATGAATATAAAAGCGTACGTTTCGCCTGCTGTTGCATCCGAACAAACAAACTTTGGTTTAGGAGTTGGGGCGAACCTTCACCAGTTCGGATGGCGGCTAATGAGGTTTCCGTGAGAATTTTCAGCTTTTTGAACTCTTCTAAGAATGTACTTGACAAATTAGGAGTTTCGAAAGCCATCTCCCCAGCCGTAAATCCTTGTGAAAAGACTCTTATTGCACTTGAAATATTTTCATAAGAGCTTCAATGGCCTTTAATGCGTTTTTGAAGTCCCAGTCGCACCGGGAAACATTAATTCCTTGCCGCAAGCGTGGCACTTTTTAATTGAATTTGGCCTTTTTTGCAGAAAATAGGCTTGTTTATTGCAGCGGGGAGATGATGGGGTTTTGCTGGCCATTCAATTCCGTTAGCGTGACCATCGCGGGAAATGAGCAACTAAGCTGGGGGCCTAAAAAACCGTTAAAGAAGAACTATTTGAACTTACTAAAGAGTGATTATCGTAAAATTCGTATCAAAAGTGTGGGTGAATGATCAGTTTGATCGTATTAGAGCGGTTTTCTTATGAGTGGCTATTCGCTTTAATCACGCGGCGGCCGTATTGGTTGAAACAATGGGTTTGAATCCCTTGGGTCCCCTTGCCCTCGCTTTTAGACGTTTCAGAAAGGTCCAAATAAAGGTTTTTGTTCTCATGATGACTCATGGGAATAAAATGGCCGCCGCGTGATTAAAGCCAATTACGTGCACGTTACAGCACTTACACAGTACGGTATACAGTGACACTGACAGAAATGGCTTCCCATTGTTTTGGTGTGAATCATCCAATCACAATTTTCCGCATCGTTTCCTATTCATACGAGCCACTCTCAGCTGAGCGAACAACTAGCTGTGCAAAGCATTGTTGGACAAAACCTCCGGCCCTCACTCTTTGCTTTCAAAATCATTTCTCGCGTAGTTTTTAGATGACACAAACATAAAATTTCACTCTGTTAAATAGTTTTGAACTTTTCTAGGCCTCAAAATACATCGGATTAAATTTCCAATTGTCTTTAGGTTGAAAATCGTGCTTGGTCCGTTGTAATTTGTTATGGTTAATTGGCCCTATGTGCAAGCATTTTTCGACCTAAAAGCTACTGACAATTGAATCCAATACACTTCGAGCCAATTGAGTCCAATACTCTTAATCATTGATATTTCATCGGTTAATTATCTAAAAACCTAGCGAGAAATTATTTTAAAAACAAAGATTGAAGGGCCGTATTGAACAACAATGCTTTGCGCAATTAGTCGTTCGCTCAGCTGTATTTTGCAATGATCGTCACCGGAATAGAGCTTGGAATACCTGTGGTTTGATTTGAAGTTAGAATTTTGAAGTTTAAAGTTAGAACTTAGTATTTGAAGTTTGAAGTTTGAAGTTAGAAGTTTGATGTTTGAAGTGGCCCTTCTCGTCGATCTTGTCAAAGTTTCAGTTTCTATTTTCGCTGTTTGGTCAGCGGTTTCAACTGAGGGTTCCAATTCAAGATGGCGGCCAACAGCGTGTCTTGGCCTTCAGAACTGGAACTCAAATTAAACCTCAATGCTATCAAAAAATGCGACCAATTCGTCGTAAATATCATAGATAGCGCCTCACAAGTCGCTTTATACAAGTTTAAATCAGAAACGCAGGCTTGGGTAAGTAATTTGAGCAACAAATTGCACGGATTTCCACATCGATTATTTAAGACTTCCACGGGTTTCCTTCCACAAAAGACGATTTAACTTGTGTTTTCAGACATTTGTACGTGTTTATGAGCATTAGATAAAATTATTTCTGATACATGATTACCTTAATATAATCAAAATATTATTGTTAAAAGGATCGAAACTCTTGCTTTTCATTTTTCATCCATCTTTATAATGTGAAATAAAACATTTAACGTAGATGTCAATAATTTTTGAATTTATTGTCTTGTCAAGCAGTAGCTAAAGCTTCTAGGCTCTTATATTAGGATAAAAATTTCTGTAAAACAGGTATTGTACTTGAATGTTTATTGATATTAGCGTTTATCACAGTTACTCAGAATGAATATAAGCTTAAGTTCAATTTTATAGATTTTTCAGTTTCAGTTTCAATTCTTATTTTCTTTTTTGACATTTCATTTTAAGGAACTTTAACTATCAAAAACTCAATATTCTTATGCCCTGATTTTAATCATTTGCATTGATATAACTTTGTGAAGGTTTCATCATCATCACATTGGAAATGACTAAGGCCCAGTTCAGACGTCGAACAATTGCCGTGTTGAATCTAATTGTCTTAAGGTCAACTGAAATCCATTAAGTTTGATGTCAGATTCAAATTTGTGCTGTGATTGGCTGGCTATCTACGAAAAAGAAATGGATAGTGCATGCTGATAGTGCACACTCATGCAGGCTGATGTCAAAACCATTTCAAGCTCTTTGATACCTTTTTTTTATGAGCACAAAACTGCCTGATGAAAAACACATTGTAGATTGCTCTTATTTTCAAAATTTTCCTCAGGGAACCATTTTTGGTGTTTTTCCCAGAAGCATTCTTAACACCTTTTCTCTTCCAAAATTGCTGAATGAATTTTCAAATTACAACGTTTTCTGCATGCACTAGGACACTAACAGAAGAAAATAAACCCTTTTCCAGTGTGTAAAAGCTCTAGCTATGTTATAAAAGCAATGGTCAATACTTAGCTGTGCATAAATCTAGTTCTGGATACATGTGGATAGTTGGGAGAGCACGATGGTAGCATAAGAGTTACTTGAGGTGGAGCCGGAGCCGAACTTGGATAGTTGGAAGAACACTCTGGCAGCTAGAGTTACTCTCAGGTTCGCCTCGAGCTAACTCTTATGCTACCATTGTGCTCTCCCAACTATCTGAGTGTATCCACAACTAGATTTTTGCACACTAAGCATTGACCATTCCTTTAATATTTGATTGGATTTCGCTTAATAGTATCTGAACTTGGATGTTTGATGAGAATGCAAATCAAATATAGTAAGGCCCCATGGTCTCACTTTTTCACCCCTTGAGCATGCACTAAGAACAGTAGCATGGAACTCTTGATGTATGTCCAGGGATTAACCAATACCTTGGAGATGGGTGGCACAGCGGTAAAATGTTTACCTCACCACTGTAAGTCCAATGGGTTGGGTCACTGGTTCAAGCCCTGCGGATGCCATATTTGAGTAGAGTTTGTTAGATGTGGTGTTCTCTCCCTTGCCTTGAGGGTTTTTCTCTGGGTTCTCTGGTTTTCCTCTCTCTATGAAAATCAACATGTGAGCTGAGAGTTGTATGCTTAAAACAGTTAATGTAGTGGTAGTGTGTTGTGTATGTGAGTGATAGTGCCCCCCATTAGTGCAGAAGCACTAGAAGGACTAGGCACTTAAATAAAGAGATTTCACCCAAAAATTAGAAAGAAACACCATTGTTTGATTTGCTTTTCTTTACTAGAGTAGTCTATATTTTATGCACCTTTAGCAGAGTAACTGATAGGATGTAGGAATTGTTATAGAGTCATGCTACATGTAGTTTCTTTATAGCTAATATTTTATTATTTTTGATGTACTCAGGAAAAGACAGAAGTGGAAGGTGCATTATTTGTCTATAGCAGGTAGATAAAGTAAATATTTGTACATCTATTTAAATCTGATTACTGGTAAATTAAACCTGTGTGTATTTCACTACAGAAATAGTGTTTCATCTGATATCCAAACATCAAGAAGTGGGTTGAAAAATGAGTTGCAGCTGAGCTTTTAACTAGCTTTGAGGTGTTTGGATAGAGGATGAAACACTCTTTCAAGTGTTTGATCTGGCTTCTCAAACCATGGATAGTTCAAGGAGAAAATCAAAGTGAAAGTTGGCCAAATTTTATGCTAATTAAGACCACATGCCAAGGTGTGGTTTACTTTTGTTTTCTCCTATTCAATTCACATTCATGATTAGCAACCTGTGTTTTTTTCAGGTCCAGTTATCCCAAGCACGCATTTTTTATCATGAATAGACTGAATATGAATAATCTGAATGAGGCAATTACTAGTGACATGGAATTTAAGCAACAGGATCCTTTTCTACTATTTAGAAACAAGAAAAGTGAGTACTAGTGAATACACCTGTATTTCAAAAAAAGGTTGTCAGTCAGCAATACAAAATCTGAAATCTGAGCCAGACAATTTGCCAGTGCCAGTCATTGTTCTAAGGTTCTGTTGTATTTAACTATTTTCTGATTGCAAACTACTAATAGATAAAACTTAGTTTAAGAATAAAGCTTGATTTAAATATAAATTCACAGCTTGTGCCCTCAATTCCTCTCAGTCTCAGATTTCAGATTTCAGATCTCCAACCAACAACCCTTTTTGAAATAGGTGTACAGCTATGTACAGTATGACTGACTAACAAAGGTCTTAGCCAATCAGTGCATGCTATTTTACCAGTAGTAGTTTGTGTAATTATATAATAACATTTATTTTTAGATGGCATTTTTGGAATATGGTTTTATGATGCTCAGGAGTGTGTGAGATTATCCACCCTACTAATAAGGTAAATTAATTCTCACCAAGTCTGTCTGCCACCATCATTCATTGCCTTCATAGCTGTTTGTAATTCTTTGATCTATAGACTAAGCTCAGAAGAGACAACTCCTTCCAGAAGACCCATTAGTAATCCAGAACTCATTACTAAGGTAATGCAACAGGTTAAATACAACAGAACCAGTTTATGCACCAGTCAATGTAACTCCCCCAACTTCAGCACAACCAGGCACTAGGAATTTAATGTCTGTGAAAGTGGGGAAAATGCAATTGCTTCCAGGGAAATGTTGCCAATTCAGTGTGCCCACATACTGTATTCCCCTCTCTTGGGGAGTTTAATTTGTCCTCAGTTAAGAGACCAGGGAGGCAAAAGATAGCGATTTCCCTCTGCTACCAGGAGGGATTTGAAAGGAAGTGAATAGCAGGTAAATAGAACAGCTTCATCTGTGAACTGTTTAGTTGTAGAAGCACTTAGAAAGTGCTGTGACAGCTAAAGAAGGGAAAAGAAACTCTCTTTCTCTTTCTCTCTCTTTATTTACACACTACCACTACATTGACTGCTTTAAGCATACAACTCTCAGCTCACATGTTGTTTTTATGGAGAGAGGAAAACCAGAGAAAAACCCTCATGGCTAGAGAGAGAATAACAACACATCTAACAAACTCTACTCACAGTTAGCATCTGCACAGCCCAAACCAGCAATCCAATCCATCGGACTCACAGTGGTGAGAGGTGAACTTTTTATCACTTAATGCCACTCATGCTGTCCTCACTTTAACTACACTTTCACACTTCTTTCTTGCTCTCAACACACTTCCATAGTGCTTTCATAACTGAACAGTACACAGATAAAGCTGTTCTGTTTATCAAAACTAAGTCAGAGTAAATGCCATGGAACTGACAGAGTGGATTTCATCTAACTGACAGCTTGGCATGTTGAGCAACATTTATTTTATTCTAATTTAAAGGACAAACAGCAAAATGAAGAGGAACCCAGTGGGAAAGTAGATATTATGAGCATGTTTGCAAAAGCTCAGGAGCAATATAACAAGGTAATGGTACTGAAAAACTCTATTAATACAGTAAAAACAATACTTTATTTATCATTTTGTTGGTATTAACTGTTCAGCTATAAAAAATGCACTTTACTCTGTATTAATGAGACATGTAGGTTCATTCATCCACACAATGAGATTAAATCTAATATTAATCTAATAGATACTATTCTGACAAATTCAACAGAGAACCTCGTCAGAGCAAGTTGAACCTGAAGAACAAAAACCATCTGTCCAAGTACACCAACAACAGCAGCAGTTTCTCCAACAAAATCAACAACAATCAGATCACTTAAAAAGTCTTATAACAGGAAAACTTCAACCGCAAGTGAAACAGAGGGCTTATTCATCCCCTGCTCCTTATCAACCTCCTGCATACCCTGCAGCACCACAGTTTTCAAGTATCTTAGAAAATGGCTTATCAGATAACCAACTTCCTTTGGGAAATACTAGAAAAAAGGATGTTTCAAAACCCCAGTCTTTGTCAGTTGGCAAGATTTTAACTTCACAGGGAAAGCTTGATACGTCTCCCGATCGAGGTGCAGTTCAAAGAAAGGTATGAGAAGATATAATGACTTATTTCATACAGTACTTGACATGGTTTTCTTTGTTATTCATTGGGATGTATCTGTGATACATCCTGATGAATACATGTACATTAATGAGGGATGTATCTAGTTATTGACAATATGGGATGTAACTAGATGCATCCCTTGAATTTGTAATGAGGAGTTCATGAAGCACATCCCAGCATATCCCAGTAAAAGACCACTTATTTAGCAGTCTATTGGTGAGACCTTGGCTTATTGTCAACCCCACCCTTCTGGCTTGAAAGTTTGCAAGCCCAAGGTTCATAAGGTGATCTCTTTGCATTCCTTCCTACATGTGGGATGAGTTAAAGCATGTACCCTGATGTAATTATCATCTACACATGCTCTTATTTGCTGAAAAGGATAATGTATGAATATGTAAATATTATTGCACTGTTTTCTCTTGAGAATTCCCATGTTGTGAAAACCTTCTCAAGTATGAAATAAGACACTTAAATACCTCGAACGTCAGCAATAAGCCTACCATGTATATGGCTTATTGTCTCTGTTCTTGGTATTCAACTCTCACATGATTAGAGAAGTAGTAATCTATATGAATGGGACTTACTCATCTTTCCAAAGTTCAAAGAATGACTGGGCACTAACTCTATCTTATCCCCAAAATCAATCCCAAAATCAAATGCAGGATGACAACACTTTTTGGTTTTTGTCCCCAAATTTAGACCCACATTGTGCAGCACAATTTTGTTTCCAGCCTTTTGTTGAATTTTGGAAAGGTGAATTGATAACTAACTTACAGCACATTTTGAAAAGTCCTTGAATTTGATTTTTCCTTGAAAAGTCTTTGAATATTGGGAAAATCCATTTTATATTTCATGAGGTGATGCTAAAATAGTCACATAAGGCAAATAGGGGAGAAAAATGTGAAATGTTTTACAGGAATGTTAAATTATGGTAACCAAGTCTTTAGATTTGCATACTGGAAGAATTTACCAGGGTAATAAGTTGTATTGAAAAAAAATAAACAATTTTATTGAGTCACATTAATTTCACATTTTTGTTTTTTCTCTACTCTTTCTATTTCTTCATCGTGTTTAGTTATTTGATGGTGATAAGCAAGTCAGTAACATCTCCAGTAGTATACCATTTCCAAACACAGTTGGGCTACAGCAACAGGTAAATTAAACGACCAATAATTAATATAGAACAGCAAAGTTTATTGCAGTCTTTTAGATATATTCTAGTTTAGTGAAAACTGAGGGTGCTTTAAGGTTAGATGGTTATGGATTACATGTGTTTTGGTACAGGACTCACCTCAGAAAGGCCCAGACCAAACTATGACTGTAGCAGCATCACTAATGTCTCCAATGGCCTTTAAATCTCTGGCTAAAGCAACAACACCGGACCCACAACCAAGACCAACACCACAAAAAATGGAGATTTCTCCCTTGACACAGGAACAGTTATTACAAGCTATGATGTATTTAATGAAGGTGTGTTAATTACACTCTAAATAGTTAGTAATTGGTTCCTGGACATATTATAGTGTGCACTCTGCACAGTGTTGCAAAAAAAGAAGTTTATGAACCTCTTATTTTGTACATGGCAGCTCTGCAAAACTGAGCAAATACAGAAATGACGTCATTGATATCCTCACTGGTGTGGATATTGATAAAGATTTTTGACCCAAAAAAAATCATTTAAGGACTTCAGTGAGGTAACCAACAAATACATGTAGCAGTTAAAACAATCGGCAATACCAGTTGTATTGGCATGTGCCATATCAAAAGCAGGCATGGTACAGTACATGTACATTCCTAGTTATTATTGAGCAATATATAATAGAGATGTTGAGTTGTTTCAAATTTTCTTTAACCAAAGAAATCTTTTTTTTTCTAGAATGACAGTGACTTTATCAAGAAACTTCATGAAGCATATTTGAAGAGTCTACATGAACTACTGCCAACATAGAAGACATTGAAGACTGAAGAAATAAGTGACATTGAAGGATGAAGAAATGAGTAAAGTGGAAGCTTGCATTATAGAACATTCAGAACACCAATAATATATAAGTACCATGGCTAGAGTGCATGTCATGTATCCATGAAAAAATTCAAGACATAATTTCCTTTATTTTGTAACCTGATATTGTTCATGCAGAATGTAGAGAACAAAAGCAACATACCTCTAGCAATCTTTGTGTTTCTTTGTGTGGTTCATGCACGAGTGAATTTGTAGTTAATCAATAACTAAAGGTTGATAACTAAATACTATAATTATGCTCTAAATGGTTTGTTACGTGGCATGCACTCTAGGTTTAAGGAAGGTACAATTTATATCAAGAAAGAAGTCGGAGTAATAAGGCATGAAGCCAACAGACAAATATAAAGTCCTGTGCGTGCTTGTGGATATTCAACTTTCTCAAATTCAAAGAAATAACTAACAGTACTGTTAGCATTAGAATTAAGCATTGAATTCTAATGCCTTATTGCTCTGGACTTTTAGAATAGATTTTATGCAGCTGTGAAAGAAAGTGTAATGGTACACCACACAATCAGACTGACAATATCCATCAGAACAAATCACAGCGTATGAGGCTGCTGTTCCTTTAATAGATCAAATATGACAGTGTTTCATCTGTGATGCACACTGCCCAGTCCTGTGCAAGTGGAAGCAAATCTATTACAAGTTTCAGTTTTTATCATTTTTATGTCAGGCACCTAAGGAGCTCTACCTTGGTGTACAGGTTATTTTAAATGCAAATGCTTTTATTTGATGTATAATGTAAATAGGCACAAGGGTAATCACTGCTGATGCTATTGTTCCCATTTTGCCATATTTTAGACAGTATAAATTGAACTACTGTACAACTAGCTACAAATAATCTGATGCTATGCCCATCTATGATGAGTGTTGTATACCAGGATGTCAGGGGTTCCATTATCACTCTTGCAATTGCATGTTTTGGAGAGGGTGGGAATGAGAGGTTAATAAACAGATTTAGCAAAGAGGAGGCACATGCACATGCACATGAAAAAGAAATATGACTGACATCTTCTAGGTTTGTATTCTCTAAAAAATTAGCTCTCTTTCAGGTCCTGAAATTTAGGTTTTCATGTACTGAAGAGAACGCGAACCTAGAAAATGATGTTTTTTATGCATGCAACATCTTGGGGCATGTCATCTTTACTATATGTCTGTTAATCTCCTTAAGTCATCAGACACTCCCTTCCATAAGGCCATGAGGACCATCACCTTGACTTTGAAATACTGGATACATCTCTGTTCACACAGGCAGCCCAAGGAATACTCGTGACCTGGTTGTATGAATACTGATACTTTGAAAAAAATATATATAGAATTAAAATCCAGTAACCTTGTGCCTGTCTTTTGATGTTACTGATGGTGTTATCATCAATTAAAAAAAGGGGTTCTTAATATAACACAATAAACAAGTCTTGATGTGCTTTACTTAATCTGATATGGGCATTTTTCTGCACCTGATTATGATAATGCAGAAAAGCCCTTGTGATAAGGAAAGAATAGCCCCCTATGGAGACATCCTTAGTGTTGTCATGCGATGCTTTACTCCCCACTACTGGGAGTAAAGTGTTGCAAGGCTTCACTAAGAACATCTGCTAGGTGGCTGGGAGAGAACCACCACATTGGAAAATTAACAAATTTACAACAGTTTCTTGTGGCATGTCCTCTTATTTACCACGGTTGGTGTCATCGAATCATCAATTGTTGTGGATCCATGAGATATAGCAGGGTGGATCCACTTAATTTTGACAATGAGATGGTGCTAAGAGTACATACCACAAACTATCATAAATTTGTTTTTTACCACAAAAACTAAACATTTTTTTTGCAGTTTTGAAGGCCACTGTGATATGGACTCTTATTTACCACAGCTCTCAGCCAATCAGAAAGTGAGAAAAGTTTCAATTGTGGTTAAAAAAAATTCACATTTGGCATCCACAGAGTTCAAATCAGCAACCCAACTTGTTGGGCTTACATATGAAGAGTTTGCATGCAAACCTGCGAGCCAACAATTAGCTGACACATCTGTAAAAACAAATGCCTTTTATTGGTTATTCAATTTATCAGTTTTGTTGCAAGAAAATAATGAAAATAGGGGTATGAACTTGGGCATTAACTTGCAGTAATAGGTCAATGAAAGAGTGTTTTACCAGATACTGAAGCCACTAGACTAGTGTTTGTTAGTACCTTGTGTACCTGACATGCATCACCCTCTTGAAACAAAGATTTTATCTACTAACATTACAGAGAAGTGGGTTGAAAAATTAAAACAAGGCACAGCCAAGTTCTTAAATTTACTTCAATGTGTTTGAATAAGAGATGAAACCCTTCTTTGTGTTTGTACTCTTAGTAGTAAAATTTGTACATTTTTCATTCTGAGGCACTGTAAGAGACTCAGATCTCACTGTATTTTATATGATTGGTACTATAATGTAGATGAGATATATAGTCCTTGGAGTGATTTATGCTTATTAAATTACACATTTAAGGCCTTATAAAAACTAACGGTTTTGCTCCAGGAGCAGGCTCCAGAGCCGTTTTGCTCCTTCATGTGTACTAAATATTTCATGTAAAAAAGGTTGTGTCAGGAGCAGAATTTTGTCCCCGGCTCATGCTCCCTGATATTAAGCTGGTTAAATCTCGGCAAGTATGACCACATCACGCAACAAGCTCCCGCAGCATGATCTTGTGTGTACTAGTTGTGCAAGGTGACCTGGGAGCCTTATAGTGTGCATGGACCTTTAGAGTTGACATCCATATTATAAAACTGAATAAAAACCATTTACTATATAGATATTGATGAAATATCAGGATTTATCCCGTTTCTAAAATTTCATACCCAGTGAAGACATCATATTTTTCATGTTTTTGTCCTTCACACAAAAATATCACTGTTGCCATGACTACCCTTGTATATCAACTAATCTCAAATGGCCTTAAAATTCTTTCTTGATCCTAGGATATTTCATCAATATTTATGAAATAAAAAGACCTTTTTTAATAAGATAATTTTGTTTGTTATTTTATTGGCCTGCCCTAAATGTGTAATGAACAAATTACATGTACAACATATTGAGAGCTTGATATTGTTTTTATTCATTTATTTTGTGTCATATTGCTTTAAATAAATCACTATGACATCACATCAAAACAATCTATTGTATGAACACTAAGGATCAAGGATGGTCATGGGAAGGGGACAAAATAGTAACAACACTTATTTCATACTTGACACAGTTTTCTTTGTTATTCACTGGGATGTATCTCTGATACATCCTGACGAATATGTTAATGAGGGATGTATCTAGTTATTGACCTGGGGCATTAACTAGATACATCCCTTGAATTTGTAGTGTCGGAGGAGTTCATTACAAACTCAACATATCTGAGACAGGATTGTGAAGCACAACCCAGCAAAAGACTACTCATTTAGCAGTCTAATGGTGAGACCTTGGCTTATTGTTAACCCTGCCTTCCTCGCTCAAAATTTTGCAAGCCTAAGAGTCATCAGGTGATTTCTTTGCATCCCCTCCTCCGTGTGGGATGAGTCAAAGCATTCACCATGAGGTAATTATTATCTATGCATGCTCTTATAGACTGATCCTGCCAACACCAGCTCCACCAATGAGCGCGTAAAGTTTTCCCCAAAGGAATATGGAGGGTTGGACAAACCAAACTACAAACCTCTCGAGTTCAGGGACATTTAAACATTTATTGGCTATTTGTGTCAATGTTTTCCTGCGTTAGACAAAATAAAACTAAGCTGTATATGATTTTTAGTAATCGAAATTTATTTCATAGCGCAATCTTGATTTAAAGTTTTGGCTTGTCCGACGTAGCAACAGTATCTATGGATCATGTGATTTGTCTATTACTGAAAAAGACAATATATTAACACGTAAATATTATTGCACTGTTTTCTCTTGAGAATCGCTGTGTTGTGAAATAACCTTCTCAAGTATGAAATAAGACACTTAAATACCTCGAATGCCGGCAATAAGCCTATACATCCCTCAGAACCTACAACCCTTGGGATGTACATGGTTTATTACCTCTGTTCTTGGTATTTAACTCTCACAAAGAAAATCAATATGAAATGCATTTTGTGGACTGTAGAAAAGCAGGAACAGTCACCAAATACAGTAATTATTGTGTATTAGACATCAGTACATCTTATATTTGGAAACCAGACAATTTGAGATTAAACTTTTCTTAGCAGAGTGAATTTTGTTCAAATTTCTATTGTTCTGGACAATTCTGACCCCCTCATAAACAATCTGTGATGTCATGATGATATAGGTCTTGCAGCCTCACTTGTTTGTGATATAATACAAAAACTCGTGAATAAAAATGATGTCAAACTCTTAACAAGTATTAACCTCTATGAACATTGGTAATATCACCTTATGAATAAAAGCTGAATAAAATAAAAAAAAGCCCACAAACAACTTCTTTTACAAAAATTAGAAGTTAGAATAATTAAGTACAAATACCTTTTATGTAATAATTAACACTGTGTTCTGGGATTGACCATTACATTTCATTTCTGTAGTCCTGGTTAAGGACCTTAAGAAATTCTAGCTGGGGGAGTTTGGATAAAATCTTGGGTCATGTACAGCATAATAGAGATAAACACAGTAAGAAGATGAAAACTCTAGGGTTCTGACAAAAACTGATCATGTCAAGGCAGGATAGTCCAGGGAAAATCCTGGAATATAGAGTAAAAATTAGATGTCCTAAACAAGGGGTGGGGGATGCAAAAATTAATGCAACTGCCCAAAACTGATGACATCTATGGCAACCTTGGATACTAGTATCAAGGAAATAGTAAGCTGTTGTAACAGTGTATTGATTTTAAGAATACAGTATATACAATTGATAATCTAATTGAAGCAGAATTTTGCTTCTGTATGCAGTAACTGGCCGGCCTGAATAGATGACATTTCTGAACAGAACAGCTTCATAGAGTGGGTAATTACATGGCAGATTCACAGCTATACTCTAGTCTTACTGTGCTTTACCAGTTGATTGGAAGCCATGATTGTGTTATTGCAATTGTACCATGTGCTGTACATGTGTTATGCCATAACATAGGTTTTTCACTCATAGGAGACTGCTCTTGTTACAAGGAAGATGACTTAATATCAAAAATAGCGTCACAGGTGCTTTAAGTTTCCCAGCCTGTTTTGGTGTGTGTATGTCATATCTAAACAAAAATGTTTTAGAATAAGTAGTTTCTACAGTTCTTGGCTCCACAGTGGCAAGGGATTCGCTTTGTTTTCTTAGAAGACTTAACTGGTGATGGAGAAGAGCTATCTCCAGCTGACATCAGATAATCAAAGGTTAGCTCCTCCCCTGCCTTTATGTCGCGGCTAGCAAAAAATGCTATTTTGGGCATCCTTGGATCCAGTGTTTCAACCCATACTCCATAGACGTTAAGATTTGGATCACACTGAGATCAAAATAAACATATATTAGAACCCCATTATATAAAATAAAATAGTATTAATTATTAATTAATTATTAATTAATCATCAAGTCAAATTTACTCATTAACTATTAATGGTAATTACATAATTAAGTAACTAATTATTCTAGATCAAGCACTTGAAAGAGTGTTTCATCCTCTATCCAAACAATGAGAAGTGGGTTGAAAAAACAAGGTGCAGCTGAGAACACTCTTTTCTGTGTTTCATCTTACTATTATTTATTGCATACCTAACATGGTTTTCTTTGTTATTCAGCAGGCTTTATCTCGGATAAAGCCTGATGAATATGTTAATGAGGGCAATATCTAGATAAATACCCTTGAATTTGTAATGAGGAATTTATTCCCCATTACAAACTCAACATATCTGAAGCACGTCCCAACAAAAGACTACTTATTTAGCAATCTATTGGTGAAACCTTGGCTTATAGTCAACCCCACCCTCCTGGCTCAAAAGCTTGCAAGACCTGATTCATAACATAATCTCTAGGCATCCCCCTCTCCATGTGAGATGAGTCAAACCATTCCGTATGATGTAATTATCTTCTATGCATGCTCTTATTACCAAATAAGACAATCAATGTATGAATGCTTGAGTATTATCACACTGTTTTCTCTTGAGAATTGACGTGTTGTGAAAACCTCTTTAGGTATACAACAAGATACATAAATACCTAGAACATCGGCAATAAGCCCATATATCCCTTGGGCTTTATACGGCTTATTGCCTCCGTTCTTGGTATTTAACTCTTACATATGTTAAATTTACTTACCGAATGGTTTATAAAATGTGATATGTTTCCATAATTTTTAGCATCGATAGTATAGGCACATTCACCTTCATTATAGTCAAGATCAAACAGATATGTCTGACCAACGTCATCGTATACCTTTCCTCTCTCTTCAGCTTCCTCATTGGTTAATACTTCTCCGACATACTCAGTAACAAATTGATTTTTTAAAATGGGATCCATAGTTTTTACTCCCCAGCCACAACCATTTGGAGTTCTAAAAATTGTCACCTAAAAATATAAAGTAGTAGGAAAAGTAAGTAGAAATCTTGGCTGGACAGGTGATACTTTTATATTTGAAACCAAGGGGCACAAACAAATGTCCATCATGATGGAACGAGGTTTATCCTGGGTACTAGGGTTACCCTACCTATATTTTTTCCTTGTAAAGCCAAGCTTTCTATTGACCCTAGCTGGTGAGTAACCCTAGTACTATTTGGGGGCTGGCATTTATTTGAGTTGATAGAATACACAAGACCAAAGAACACGACTTACCCTAATAGTCCTACCCCTCTGCACAACTCGATTGCGGCAAGACACAGAACATGAACACCTGGAGTTACATTCATAGATTGGTTTCCCAGGTTCAAACTGTACTCTTCCAAATCGATCATACGCAAAGTCACCTCCACTGTTCTTAGGGCAGTCGCAGGTCAGGGGGGTGCACCGTTCACAATTACAACCAACTAGATAGTCTTTATCAAAAAGATAATCCACATTGGAAGGCATAATGCTTTTGGCAATGTATACAAATCCTTGTGGAGGTTCAGAATTATCAACTTTATTTTCTACCGATATGTAAGGCTCATTGGGGCTGCACTCATTCAGGACAGCTTCCCACCGCTCAAGCTTGATGAGTAAATCCCACTTTCTCTTGTAAGCTGATAGGTAACTACCACGGCTGGTGGTTTTCTTAAAGTTTAAGTTTAACTTGTAACGTTTATTGAATTTTCCGCGCAGTTCTTTGACAGAAGACAAGCAAGGAATAGAGCACTCGTCTATACCAAGTTGACGAAGCAGCGAGCTTTTGTCTTTTTTCTTCGTTTTTTTAGTTGGAACACTCGCTTCTTTTGAACCCGAAGCCTCAATAAAGTCGTCCTTAAACCGTGTAAAGTTTTCCTCAAGAGGAGGAGTTGGTGGTGCAGGTCTTTCGATAGGAATATCTGTAGTTTCGAAGTCATTATTATTGACTAAGTGTTGTTCAGTTGTGATACTTTCTGTCGCTTTTGGAAGCATGACGTCCAACAAATCCACATCAAGACTGGCACATTTCCTTTCTTTAATACACTCAAAGCCTTCTTGCATAAGCGGGGTGTCCGGTTCTTCCATCATAATTAAAATTTAACACGATTAAAAGAGGAAAGACAGAAAAATTTTGAATCCAATACTCGTGACTCGCATCTCCCGCCAATGTACTACTACCCACAATCCTTTGCCAATGGCGCGTAAAGTTTGACACAAGAAAATGAAAGAGAAAATAAAAAATAAAAATAAAATAAAATAAATAAATGAATAAATAAATGAATAAGTAAATAAGTAAATAAATAAATGAATAAGTAAATAAGTAAATAAATAAATGAATAAGTAAATAAGTAAATAAGTAAATGAATAAGTAAATAAGTAAATAAATAATTAAGTAAATAAGCAAATAAATAAATGAATAAGTGGAACCGAATAAGTGGAGCAACTATAGAATACCCCGCCACATTGTTTTAGACTGAAGCAAGTCTTTTGAATAACAATGGAAGAACAATAACGGATTAAGTTGTGCATATCATTTGCAGGGTATTCTATAGTTGTACCTAAGGAAATGAATAAATAAGTTAATAAGTAAATAAGTAGATAAATAAATAAGTAAAATAAATAAATAAATGAATGATAAATTAATTTGTAGGTAATTAATAGATTAATTAGTAGTAATTAATAGATTAATTAATAGATTAATTAGTAGGTAATTAATAGATTAATTAATAGATTAATTAGTAGGTAAGTAGTAAACAAATTAACAAACAAGCAAACAAATAAATTATTATTATTATTATTATTATTATTATTCCATATTATTATTATTATTATCAAAACAATATTATTATTATTTTTCAAAAAGAAGAGACTTATGGGTAATTGCTGTTAACCGCTGTTCAAAGTGTTTGTCAGCTCACGTACCATGTGCATGATTCAAAACGTGAAGTAAATCACTAAAACACCTTCATTTTATGTGTTATTTAGACTCTATTTAGACGGCTAAAAGATGAATATTCGCTGTGCAAGGGTAAGTTACTAAACCTTCTACCATATGGCAGTGAGTATTTTATCTCAGACATTTGGTGAAACGTTAAATAATGTCATCAAAACTTAAGCCATGTCATGTTTTTCGGCCGTTTCCAAGAAAATGTTGTTGAATTTGTCGCTTTGTATTGTATTTATTCTGTGCCTCTCATTATATTACATAGGCTAACGTGTTTTTTCTAGTTAATGTTTATAAATCAAAATAATTGTTGTGTTACAACTAACTTGTAGTTCCTTCAAGCTCCATACTGTGTAGCATTAGCACAATAAAGGCCTGTGCAAACAAGACCAACAAGGCCCAACAATGTTGGATAATACGCTTGTTTGTGTGAAATTTCCATGGATACGATGCGTAATTTACATGTGTAAGTGCAATATTGTTGCGCATAATGCCCAACATCTTGTCCAAATGAACGCAACATTGTTGGGCTATGCTTCGATAACCGTGAAACAAAAGAAATGTTGGGACTTGTTAGCTCTGAAGTTTGAAGCATTTTGAACTTCACCCAATAACATCCAACAAGTCGCAACAACATGCATCAACATGCAACATAGTGTTCAAATGCTCCCAACATTTTGGGCCCAACAATGGTGAATGTTGTTGGCCAACAATGTTGCATGCGTTTGCATGGGCCTTAAGACAACTTGATGAGATAAAGGAAGTAAGGATGCAGTAATACGAGCAGCAAAATGTACAACTTGTCACACAACATTGTGGCAGTGCAAGCTGCAGAGTGATGTTGCTTGTATTTCCACAATGTATACAACTTGTCACACAACAAAAACTGATGTTGCAAGTTGTGGCTGCTTGTTGCAAAAAGGAAAAGCTCTTTCTACTTCCTACAACAAAATTTTGACATTCGTAATATTGATTTTTGCCTCTATCCTAGTGAACCACTGGAATGCAATTTCCTTTAGAAATACTCCTTGACTGAAAGGTGCATGTTTGTAATTTTTCAGCCCGAAGATTTGATGAACATGCAGCATTGTAATTTACTTTGTCTGCCAGAGAATTACCAAATGAAATATTACTTTTACCATGGACTCTCATGGCCTCAGGTATTGGTTTATTCATATTGAAGAATACAGATGAGCAAACACACACTTTACATGTATTTACCATTGGTAAATAATTACTTGGTAATATAGTATAGGATGAGAGGTACATACTGGGAGTAACATACATGGTACACGCACTGGGGGACATGGTTAGGAAGTATCATGACCAGTCACATAAAGGGGAGTACAAATTTACAAATTTCTTTTTCCGACACTCATAGATCCTGCAATTATTTTTAAATTAACCTCCAATAAATAGGGTAAATTTTTTAGTTTAATTTTCTTTGTCAATATGGCTTACACCTGCCGGCATTTGTCAGTAAGGCAGGCTTTGTGTGGGTTTTGGAAAGTCTTGGAAAATTAATTTTTGGTCTGCTAGGCTATGGAAAAGTTATTGATTTTTTGTAGCATGTCTAGCTTAG